>JBCAUI010506928.1:0-25759 GCA_038406195.1 Haplosyllis anthogorgicola | reverse complement strand
TGCAAACTTTCAGCACTGCATGTACACGGACTTCTAGTTGAATACTATAAGCCGTTGCATGTAATGCAACGGCTTAAAAATATGCTTGTATAAAGTGAGTACAGTTCCAGGTAAGACCCAAAAGAAGTACGAAGCTTAACCATTCTAGTTCGCATTTTCCTCAATGTCGATTAAACAATCGAGTGAAATCGTAATCGTTTTTATTTGAATTAGATATATTTTTTGTCCATTTTGACAATAATGCATTCGTACGCACGACACACTAATAAATCAGCCCCCCATGTAGCTAGTACTGAAAATATAGGAGTCACCAAGAACAGAATTCTTAACCTTTTAGGAGGAGCACAAGTTATTTAAATGGAAGATGCTTGTCAACAAAGACACATAAAGATAGGAGATTCAAATAATTGTGAAAAGTTAAAGATAACAGACTCATTGTAAAATTACTTAAATTGTCGTGTACAAGTGGAACAAGTCTCGTAAATGATGATTATTACTCAAATATTGTCTGTGGTTGCTTAGATTCTGGGTTGAAGTGATTCACATTTTTATTTCCAGTTGTGTGGGACATCCCTAAGTGTATTAGTCTAGTATACCGTTTAGATGGTGACTTGCGACGCTTGTGTATGTCTTATCTCTATGCTAGTTAAGTGTTTGAATGATGTTTTACGACTCAAAAGAGCTAATAAGAGGTTTAATTGTGATGCAGTATATTACCAGTTGAAACATGTTACAAGTTTAAACATGTTATGCATTTCTCCTGAAACGAGCTAATAAATGTGAGAAACAACATACATTTGCTGTGATTTCTTCCGTGTTAGATCATGCATAACTGAATTGTTCACAAAAAATTAGAATTTTTACAGTTTATATGTTACATTGCCCTACACTCTTGCTTCAGTGTTTAAAATTCCAGACTTCGAGATAACAAACACTTTAATATTAGGTAAATACATGCTGTATCTATCTGACGTAATCAATGAAGGCCAATAGAGCTGAAATTGAGCGAAACTATTGATAGGATGAATCTAAATGAAATCAGATACAACTGATTGACTGGATTCTTTTGTAGTAAGCTCTGCTTCAATGAGTTTCATGAGAAATCAGAAATTTCTAGGTTATTGGATATGTACTGGTTATACTTTGTTAAGTGATGGACTCACTGGGGTGTGTTATTGCATGTTTCTAGACCTGAGGCCAGTGTTTAAAATGTACCTGTTGTAATGCCCAGGGGGTGGATAAGTGTAATACCCTGCTCTAACCTGATGACCACTACCTGCTTCAGTAAGAAAGAATGTTATGTAATCTGCCCTGTAGTGCAGTATGTCATCTTGTTAAAATTGCTGGTTCCCTAATGTGACAATTATTACCCAAAAAGGTGAAGACATCATTGGATTCTTAGTCTCTTGGTTGGACATCTCACTTTGTGTGGTAATCTTTTATCATAGTATTTAGCACATATTCATTGTGACAGGATTGTCCATTGGATTCAATCAATGTAATGTCTATTTGTCATGAACTCCTGCCCTTTATATTAGTGGATAATTTTGCCAGTTCCTATTGTTTGATCCTCAGTAATGTCATTCCGCGAAGTCTAAATGGACTTTTCATCTAAAGCTACTCTGTTAAGTTGATTTTATCAATTTATGTTTCATTGATTGAAATGGACTTATTGTTGCACTAAATGTTTCTAATCTGTAATTATCAGTTGAGCAAATAGCTGAGGCATTGAATTGAGTCTATGCATTCCCCATATCATCAATTGAATAAAATAAGCAGAAGCACCCAGCTATTTTCTGCACAGCCACAATATTGTGATAGTAAATGATCATCACACTATTTATTTCATACATATTTGATGAGTAATCTTACCAATCTATTGATTAGTTAATTTCATTGATCAAAAGTAAATGACATTTATCTTGACGTTACATAATGGATGCCATTTCTGATTTACGTATTGAGCTCCACTCACATTTGGGCTGATGGATTTTAAAGATTTTCTACCGCCTCTGTCTAGAAACCCATAACTTTGTGTGTAGCTATTGTACATAAGATGGGATTGAGAAAGCAATTTGAACATTTTCTTCCTTTATCAATATGGGTGTTTTATTGGGATTATGACAAAGACACGAGCTTAGTTTTCCTCTCAGGTAAAAGCTGTCATGGCGATCAATGAAGCAGAAATAAAGCTTGCTGATAGCAAATGTGCAGGAGTGGCTTGCAGATATTCCTCTCCATTGACATTGTTTTCATCCATAAGACTCAATCAGAGTAGCATTGAAGCATGCAGAAATTTGTGAATATGCTGCTCATTTAACGATGTTAGTGCTTCCTGTCAGAGATGGCAGTATGCATCTCTAATCCACGGGCTTGCATAGATACTTAGGTGACTTCAATGCCCCCGTCTATACAATAGGCAGAGTGGATAGGTGAAATTTCTCCTGCTGCAGAATAAAAGCCACTTTTGCAAAGCGATATTGAATTGAGGCTTTGAGAAGAGAGAGGATGTGCCCAGGTGAATAGAGCATACAGTCCCTTAATACCAAATAGCCTTTATGGCTGTATTAGTACATTGCACACTGAAAGAATGGTAGTTGGCAGTTCTGTACGAGGTGTACCTTTGTGACGGCTTTACCTCAAAGTGATGAGAAGGAAGCTGGTGTAGGAGCCTATTGTTCCTCTACCAATCCTACCTATGAATAAAAATCCTCTATGAAGACATTTGATAAGGAAATGGACTCATCAGAAGCCATCAGACTTAGTTAGCATTTTAACTACCCACAAAAGGTAGCTATTTCAGAGCTGTCCGGAAAATTAATGTAGAACACTTTGAGTCAATGTCTGATGCCTTCATTAAGATACATTAGGGCAGGCACAATTCAATTCATTTAATTGAGTGACTTTTGAGCGGATGAGCTTGGAAAGGGCATCCTGCAGTATGGCTAGGCCAGAAATCAATTGAGTTAAATCTGCAGAAGATGCCATTTGTGGATTTATCTGCGTGGCAGGGGCATTAAGGCAGCAGCCCTCTAGTTATTGAAGGTAATTCGCAACTTAATGCAGAAGCAATAGCAATTCATTTGGCAATAGTGTCAGGTAGGATTTGAGGCGTCCACAGCACAGGTTTCCGTTTCTAAGGACTGGATGCATAGAGAGGTCAACCTGGTAACAATAACAGTGTCACTCCCACAAACAGTCGTCGCGAATTAACTTAGGAGATCACCCAGAAGTACATTCAATATTTAAGTGCACGCACAATATTCTTACTTCTGATGCTCACTTATGAGCTGGCGATGTATAGGTTACTAAAGAGTTAAGCCTTATTGCAGTCGTGTTTTAGATGCCACTAGATTATTGATTTACTTCGGAAATTATTCTTGATACATGTCTCACCCAGAAGATATAAAGTTTATTGCGACCACATCAATTTTTGAATCAATAAAGTGTCAAGTCCCAGTGTCTTGGCTGAATCTCCAAGATTTCAAATATAAAATGACCTCTTTATTAAACATTCAGCAAAGTACAGTTCTTTAGACGAAGATTCAAGATTCTGCATTGAAAGAATTCTCCAAACAATCTGCAGTACCTTTTCAAAAGCTAAAATAATGTAGTAACTGCTAAGCTGATTTCCACATAAAAGTGGTGATGCTGTGTACAACTCGATTGTTTCCAACGTAGAAAATTATGAATCAGAGCCAATTTCCCCGCTAAAATGGACATGTGCCAATGACAAAGACAATGAAGTAATTGACACTTTATTAACGGAATGATAATTTTGATGAAGACATTATTTATTCTGAGAGCGCTATCAAACTGACATGGTATCAATCAAATTGTCATCATATTGAACAAAAATGTTGAGCACCCCCGGGAGATAGGAGGGTTTCATGCAAATGCCCCTCATCATTATCTGGTATATACGGAAGGGGGCTGGGGGCGTCGTCATTGTTTCCTTCCAAGTGAGCTTTGTTGAGGTTTCCATAGTGACCACGAGAGTCGACTTGAAACTGCGAAGCACCTGACCTTAAAAGCTGGTGGTCATCATTGTTTGACCTTATGTGGAAATATGATGTCTTATTCAAGATTGACCCCCTACTCATTGTGACCTTTTTGTATTGGAAACAATCACAGATGGACAGACAAGAACACTTCATGAAGAAAAAAACTGTCAAATTAATCTGTTTGCATTGAATTAAAGGATGAAATAAAGGAGTCATTGAGATTCCTAAAAGGCTCGGTAAGCCTCTGTCTCCAGCATGACTGGTGTATCCCAAGTAACTAACAGTCGACAAGACTTCTCCTTGAATGTATGAAGTGCTTGGCGTGTGCCAACAGTGACAGGTGATGTCTTTATCTTATCAATTATTCCTTCATATTGTTTGCCATTTGAATTTTGGTTAAAAGTGAAGGAGAGTCAATTGGTCATATGTTTTAAGTCTCAAGGCTTAAGATACATGGGTTTCCTAAGCATGAACGATGTGAAGAGCGTGGAAATGATTCTGGTTTTGAAAGATACATTCACTCGCAAAAGTCATTGATACTCTTAGTTCATGCAGTGATTCACACAGATACGCAGCCCTGAGTAGGCAGTGAAAGCTTGAATAAAACAAATTCTGCCTTCATAGTGTGGAAAAATGTGTTTTTGATATGATTTCAGAGGTATGAAACAAGAATATGTTGGAACAAGAAGGCACTTGTGAATATAAAGAGATGTGAAACTGTAGTAAAGAGGTTATGAAAAACGAACTGGATATGTACAATGTCAAGATGAATGTATAGATTCCGAGGACATGTAAGACAGGGTGTTTCCTCCCTATCCATTCCAAGAATGTTGTTCTTCTGGGTGCAGGTGCCTGAGTATTGTTATCATTGAACAACGAACCAGAATTTTTGTTATCATAACTGTGGCAGATGTTCTTTTAAATGTCTGTATACCTCTGCTGCCGAGAGGTAAGTAGAATATACATTGATACTCAAAAGCTTTCAGAGGTTTGTTGAAAAACACTGGGTTAAAGAGTAAAAAATATAGTGCTACTTAGGCTCTGATACAACTGGAGATTTTTTGATAGTTTTCATCCGGAGTGAGTTCAGCGATTTAGGTTTTGTAGTCTGGATTTTGGGATACACAGGAAAGATTGTGTGTCTGCTATTTGACAAGATACAGAGAGATCTGCAGGAAGTTGGTGACAGTTTTTGTTGAACAGGAACCCCAAATAAAAATGATAACAGATTCCATTACCAAAGAACTAAAAACAATTTGACTTGCACTCATATACATACAACAATTTTAGACGTTACACAAGTGATTTGTACCTCACCTTTTTCATGCAGTTACGGTATTCACAGAATTCAGATATAATTATCAGTTTTCTGAAGAGTCCTTTAATTGTCGCTGCGATAATATTTCAATCAGCCTTCACATTCAATCAACATTAAGAAATAATGAAAGACCAATTTTAAATAGAGTAACACTGGGAAATGAAGTGAAAACAGCCCATACACAGTGTGTCAGAATTTATGAGAGATGAATTTGGAGTTTGGTTGATGGTAATGATGTTTGATGTTACCGCTTCAAGGATTGCGGTACAGCGGCCATAAAGGAGTAGAATGCGTAATTAATTCATTGATTAAGTACAATCTAGCTGTCAGTTTGGGAATTTACAAAGACAAAAGGGTGGAACTGGGTAGGCAATGCGGTAAGGTAACGAAGGTGTTAAGTGAGCGTCTAGGTTGCGTGCAGTTAATGACAACTTGAGCGCAACTTGCTTTTATTATGCTTTCCCTCACAAACATCAACTGAATTCGCCGGCTCCATGCAGATTCCTGATGCCTGGATGAGCATCAAATCTGAAGCATTAGTAAAAGAATCTTAACAACATAATGCCCGTCATTTCAGTTGTATTCGTGAAATGAAATGTCTGCGATTGAATTTTTCAAATATAAATTAACATCATTTATGGCACATTTAATCACGTATAATTTTGAATGCACATGGCTTCTATAGATAACGTGGCATTGCTCTTGTCTGTCTCGTTGTAAGGTATTCTGGTGATATATGGTTTAAGTACAGTTGGTAGGTGACTCTTTACAATGGGATGCCCCACTGAGATGAAGCTCTTATTATTGTCCAGGAGATCTTTATCATTTGGCTAATCACAGGTCCTCATCTCATGGCTTTGTAAGGTAAGAAGAGGCAACAGGAGACTGAGGTGTCCCCGTGTAGATAATAACCACCACTAATGAGATGTTATAGTCATAGGGGTACAAAGTGTAGAATCTGTGCACCCCACATCAGTATTGTTGTACAAACTCAATGATTGATCTTGATTATTAACTGCACTAATCAGTCATCAGAATTAAGATGTCTCAGAGAATGTGGAAGGGAGAATGTAGTACAGTTAATCACACAGTGCTTGTGGCATCAGGCTCTGTTATGTGTACATTCAGTGAGACACTTCTGAAGCGAGCTTCACTCCACATGAGGACATTGTGATTGGTCGATCGGCATAAGGGATGTGCGTGTGAGCATGGGCACTTGAATGGTTGAACAGAACTTGATGGTAGGGCCTTCTACACAATCACAACATCCCAGACTTTGTATTAGTGCCTGGTTTCATCTTGTGGCCTCCCCCCTTCCTTCATTACAAATGGCTATTGGGTTTAAATGCAAACTCTGACATGAATGTGAACTTTGGTTGCGGTGGCATTACAGGCTTGCCCTCCTCCTTGGCGTCCCTACCAGAGTTGCGCCTGACCAGCACTACAGCTGCACTTGCAGGGCTATTACAACCATCCTCCTTATCATTACTTGTTACTTCTACAGGAGAGGACCAACAGCAGCATTCGTACCATTGCGACAAATGTGGAGAGTTATTCCGCAGTAAGGTAGCACTGCGTCGTCACGAGACATACGTTTGTAACAACGCTAATGCCATATTTTCAACTATCAATCAAGAATTCAAGGAACGACGACATCAGGACAATAAACAAGTGAACAAATCACAGTCTAATGAGTAAGTCAATCTGTTGTTCATTCACTATGTTAGATATTTTTTCTTTATAGAAACTTTTTAAAAAAATTACTTCGATATTTTGGTAAGAATAGATGAGCATTGGGAGTGTAGAAATTATCGATCAATGATTTAATACTAGGAAAGAATATTAAGGGACATATGGTATTTAGACGGTAACAAAAATAGATTTGAAGCTTAACTGTTCATGATGATAGATGATAAGTGAAGGTCATGCAATACTGTGAGAGTTGATCATAGACCTCAGCGGATGGGTAATTAAAACCTTCTACCTGCGCACGTCTTTCACACTTCACTACCCACCACCGCAAAATACAAAAAGCATTACCATTGATTTATTTCACCGCGGATTGATGCGAGTGGGTCGTTTACTTTTTAGTTTTATGATGTGAAACCATATTCTTCAACTTCCTTCTTTTGTTTTTTTTTAATATTTATTTATGTTAAGTACAGAAAAGTTGTACTGTTTCCTTGTATCATATTTATGTTTGTGGTTAGAGTAATTTGTTATGTCAAAACTTGCAACCACGGTTCTTTCTTGAGAATAATATTTCGTTGAAGTTGGTTCCAAAATTTTTGTCTTCTTGACTCAGATTTCGAGACAGTGCTGATTGGATTGTACATGTAAATATTATACAGAACAACACATTGCAAAAGTTTACATACAAATGCAAGTGAAAGTTCAATTAACTCTCACCAGACCATTTAAATGCCACGGTCTGTGGACATTTATAAAGCAGTAAAGATTATTTAGATGCGTTAGAGCAGCTGTTTTTTTCCTCGATTGAGACAGAAATACAGCTTCGATGACAGAGTGAAGTAGGGATGGGGTGAAAGGAAGGCAAGGATAGGTGTAAAATGCTACCAATCTAAAACAGCTATCCTGTCAAAAGACAAGTGTCAAGGGGTTAAACTCGATTGATGTGGCATTAGGGGATGATCTGGTGTTTTTTCTGGACTCTAAAGTCACACAATAATTAGCTTGATTAATAAGGCCGGGTATGGTATCTGAGATGAAAGCGAATTGTAGTAGAATCAAAATTCCCAATTGGGACAATGTAGCCCGGATATATTCACCCCTCGATGATCTCTCCATACATCCCTAACACCCTATAGTGTTGGTACTCATCACATCTGTTAGCACAGCCATAAACAACCTAATTATTAGAAACACCATTTTGCACCAAAATTACCCGCAGGTCACCAGAAGTTATGAAAACGCATAGATAAGGTATGAGCTGCGGTGTTTCAGCCAATTTCAATCATAGGCAATGATTGCATGGTTGTGGGAGAAAACGTTACATGTGAAAGGCAATTTACTTGTAAACCGCATGTAAATTCACGTCTAACTTTCAGATTTCCATATTTCAAAGAAAAACATAATTTCGTGTCAATAAAATTACATTTGGCTGTGAAAATCGATAAAATATTGATACTTCATGCCAAATTTGCCTGAAAATATTGGTATTAAATAGAAGGATTAGATTATAGAGCTGGGCGATCAAAAGGCAATGTTTGCCACTGTAAATGGACAAAAGCATGGGTAGCAAAAGGCTAGGTTTGACTAATGATGTATATAGAAGAGAGTTAACCTTGGTAGGATGTGACATTATTGGAGAAAATTTAGACTCATTTATCATTTTATCCGCTGGTTACCTGGCAATAGGCATTCAATCAGCTCCAAAGGTGTGGAAGTGACCACACTGGGCACGGGTCAATTTGACTAGGATATTGAATATAGATGTCAATTAAATGATAGCAAATCACCAGCAAAGGACAATGAGTCCAATAAACCATTGATCATTCCAGGTAGTAATAGAACTTGACAAACAATTACTAAAGATACAGACTACAGATTTCCATCCCAATATTCAATGCGGACTTTCGCCTGGGAAGTGAAAATCTGTGCTGATTCTCCATTGGATACTGCTTTTTAGACGTCAGCTGCAAAATTGACAAAATTGACCAGTGAATCTGGGTGTAAATTCCCACAGTAGGTGTCCTGTGCCAGCTTGCCAGCTCCTAACATGAGTATCAGCTTAACTCCGGAAGACTGAAAAGTGCTGGGATAAAGGTCGCCACAAAGAGCTAGGTGCGCTAAAACAATTGGCCTCTGCTTCCTGATGATTGATTCAAGCCAATTTGGTTTCATCAGAAAATATTGAAGCCATGTTCCTCTGTCAATTATTCATATATCCTGCCTAGGACTTGATGCATTAGTGGCAATTCTTAGAGAATATAGGCCAACGGAGAGGTACTCTTTTCAGTCTCGGTACAGGCGCACGCTTTTCATTGTCTTCGTGTGTGCTAGAAATTTGTACAAAATGAATATTTAGACACTAAAATTGGCATAAAATTAATCCATTATCGGCTTCACTTCCTGATAATTTCCCAGTGACATGTAGATTTATCGATACTGAATGAATAAGGAGTAAACTTCCTTACCCCCTCCCTTCGTCCTTTAAAATATATGTCTTAAAGTGGGAGGTTATGCACTGCCAAAATGTTATAATATATAACTGGAAAAACATGTTTTTACGTATATGTAGTTTGTAGGAGATTTATTACCTATGGCCAGTAGGGTGCATATGGGATGAAGAGGAAATGGCCACAAAAAGACCTGAACTACCTGATACGAGTGCTAAACTTTCTCGTGTAAATTCCTCTCGTTATCGGAAAAAATCACCTCAAAGGATAATTTTAAAATAGGAGATACAGTTGCATGCACAGATGCCTCACTTGCTACTGACTGTCCCTCACTAATGCGAAGTTTTCATGCAGCACACCTTACCAATCAGGCAAGAATAGGAACACAAATGGTCACATATTTACAGATTGTCATTTTATTTACGGTTCCATTCGTCATGGGAATTTTCATCCCAGGTGCTTCGAGGTTTTGATTAAAATGAAAAATATTGTGTGAAATTAGTGGTCATAGTCACGCAGATGGTCTGATTGCTCTCACACATCCAAGGTATCATGGGATCTACCACTGTACGAACTCGGATCTAAAGCAAAAATAGTCTCATCTACATCTTTGGTACGCCGTTTCAGGGCAATACACACAATTTTACAAATAATTTTGATTTTCCCTTGCAAAATTTACAAAATAAATATTCGTTTAACTGAATAAGCATCGCGTAATTTATTTGAAATGCGGATTTCTCCACTTACCTGGAAGGAAGTGATGCTTCTTTTGCAGTTGAATGTATTGAATACATTTTTTAAAACAACCACTTGAGATCAAGTACTGGCAAACTATCAGTTATACAGTGATTAAAGGGAATGAAAAGAGCCCAGGTATGCTCATTAAACTGGGTAAGCTAGTTACAGTTAGTAATCAGAGCTTTCCAACAAGGTTCCAAGTAGAGATCAGGTATTAGACAATAGTACTTATACATCAAAGCATATTGTTTACTTGTTCAAGTAGCGCCAGGTGCCGAACAGAGGTAAATAACTTGTTGTACTTATAGTTAAAGCTTCACGTGGATAAGGTAATACGGCTTTAAATGGCCTTACAGAGGTAATGTTAGGCAAGTGAAATGAGCGGATGAACAAAGACAGTATTGGGCAGGTCCTGTAGAGCCTATCAATGCCACCTGTTCTGTGTAACTGTCCCTATCAACAATGACTCGGATTGTTTACCTATGGTCTTGCTTACTCACTACTTAAGGTAGTTGTGGTGGACCGTAAGGGTCTGGGCAGACGTGCATTAGATGTGCGCCACAACTGATAAGCGCGCGGCAGTGGTCTCACTCCACTCGAGATAACGCTCAACTACGTATGCCTCTGAGCTCTAATGTGTTTATTCATATTAGTTAGACCCAACGTATGAAATATGACAATATCCACCTGGATGCTTTACAGGCATCCGGAATCGGTCATGGAAATTACAGGAAACGAATTCTTCTCTATTGCTCATTTACGGCCAGTGTTTATTGAGGTTTAGAGTGGAGTAGATGGATCACCAATGGAAAGGCAATATCCCAATCCAAGACAAGATGAATCATTTGAGTTGCTGATGGCCTTTATGGATGGTTGTGTCAATATAATCACCTGGTTTCGTGATAGCTAGTAAAATTTCATTTGGTCTCATGTAATATTAATGACTGGGGCAATGGGTAATCAGCTTACAATAGAAAAAGACTGAGAAACGGCTGCTCATTGTGGGAGCAGCACAAATAAAAACAGTGAAGGAGCTTGGAGCACTATCAGCACTGAATACATTACCTGCTGCAGGTATAGAGACTTAGATGAGTTAAGGGCCTCCTATCCATTTACGAGCATCATAATCAATAGGGAGCTTCTGATTGGTTGAACCAATCGATGCTTTAAGTCAGTGTCACGATTCACAGAAGCCATCAAATAAGGTTGTCGTTCAATAGATGCACTCATCTGTAGCCAGAGTCCCGTTAGAAGAGGAGGGCCCAGCGCTTCTTATGTACTCTACTGCTTGCGTCCGACGTCAAAACTCTTATTTCAATAACTCTGGACTTATTGGCTTTGTGCTTTCGGCATTCCATACATCAGTCACAGCAGAAAACAAAATAATTAAGAGAAGGAAGTTAGGTAAGGTAACTTTAGTACAAACTATTTATTTTGCTAAAAGATTTTTTTTAATTTCAAACAAATCATTTTAAGAAAACATGTATTTTCTCTTTTCCTTTTTTTCAAAACATTATTTTTCTACAAATTTAAATTGTGTTACCGTGATTAACATCATATTCTGCGTTAGATTTTTGCACTTCGTTATGCGTGATCATTTTTTTTAAACATATGCATTTCTACAGTTACTTTTGCAATGAAGTATTTTGGGTTAACACATCATGGTTGAATTCAAAGAAAGGAATGTTTCAGTCTTTATAATCTAACCAAAAATTACACGTTGTCCACATCAGAGTAAATGCGCCGATTGACTTTAAGTGATAGTGATGGTGTGTGATTTGTTGGGGAAAGTGACCACAGAGGTCAAGTGGAACTGTGTTGTGTCGTTTAGTTGGTCCCCTCATGGTCAAGAGAGGACAGCGGGTCTCCTGCAGAATTATCACATGCACCTGCCCGTGACTTACAGAAGGTCTGCAGGATAGGTAAGAAAGGAGGGATTCTGAAAAGGAGGGGGCTGGTCAGGGATAATTCTATGGTGACAGTGTTAGCAGGTGAGTGCGGCTGCTGGTGCGGCAGTGGCCGACAACGATCAGTCTGTGTCAAAACTTGTGTCACTTTTCACCATGTCTGCTGCAATATTGAATCTGACCTGACCTGTCCTCCCTTGGCCCCCTGGCTCTTATCGTGCAAACTATCAGTGGACACGGGCCTTAATTATTCTTTGATTTTTATCAAATTGGCATCTAATGAATAGGAGGTGTCAAAGAATATAATGTGGGAAATGAGAACATTTTTAGGAGTAAATTTTAAAAAAAAAGAAAGACATCCAACGACTTTTTCGATGTGAAAATGATTAGTGTACGAAAAATTGAAAGATGATGTCTCAAAGTATTAAAGTGAAAACAAAAGTAAAAATGTAGCATTTCTTGTGAAATAGTTTAGGAAGAAAAACAATAAATAGCTGAAACAGAAGAATAGTTACTACGCGTCAAGTCCATGGAAATCGAAACAAATAAAAACTTCTGGATATTTGCCAGGCAGTTAAATTGAGCTGAAGCCATATGCTTGATTACTCAGTGTTGAGACACAGATCACCCACTTTGTGTTAATTAAACAATTTGCCACAAACTCTTTGGGCTTTTTCCCCTTGATTGAAGAAGACCATCATGATTGAAGAAGACCATCATGGTTTATAGTCTGTCATTTTTTGTGGCTTCATCAAAACAAACATGTATTCTGCGGCTTCATCAAAACAAACATGTATTCTGCTGTTAATTTGATGACAGACACACTCCGGGTGAAGCAGAACTGTGATAATTCGTGCCAATGAGGCATCTTGTACGGATTTGCAATTGAGATGTTCATTTTTGTCACCTGCTTAAGCCAAAGCAAACAGACAAGGGAGGCTGAATGAGGAGTAAGGCTTCTATCTGTGAAGCACACTCAAGTAGCAGCCAGGTGTCGCCTTTATCTTGCAGCGCTCTTGCATTGATTTAGTGTTCTATGTAAGGTAAAAGTAAAGAAGGACTTGGAGTCTGTGGGCGTGTTTGATTGCTGCCTTCTACTGCAGTAAAATTAAGATTATGTCACCAAAGAATTACGTCTTTGTTCCCAAATACAATAACAATGATGTAAGTCACTCGTCTCGGAACAGATCATTTTACCTTCTTGTCATCCCAGCTGGTCCATGCCAATTCAGTGACTGAACTGTCCTGTACTGTTAAATACAGGCTTTCATTAAAAAAATTGCTTGTCACATCTAAAGGCAAATCTCGAGAAAGCGTTATTCGAAATTCAATGCTTGAGAAAGATGTAATTTGAAAAGCATTTATGATGTCAAATAGATAAAGAGATTCTTTAGGGGAGGTATGATGATGCACCTCAAGCACCTATAAAAATAAAAGCAAATAAATTCTTACTTATTACGGAGTCTTTGGAGGAGACCATAATTTATAGTTTTGATTTTAAAACATACACAATGTTCATGTAGAAGGTATATGTCACATTTTTATGATGTTATAACTGAAAGTATGACTATTTGGGAATTGATAATAATGATGATAAGACATAATATGTAGTCTGTAACAACTTGACAGCATGCTCATCTCCCACCATAAAATAATACAAAGCACAAGTAGAATTAACTATGATAAATTATAACTTTAAAGATAAACTATGATTTCAGCTCTTCAAAATCAAGATGTGGATTCCCATATATAGATAAATAAAAAGAAACGGGATGACCCTCATTTGTACTTTTATCAAGATAATTCGTATTTCCACGTGCAATAAAGGGACAACAGACACTAGCTTGGATATCAAGTTATTAGGAAGTAATTTTCTTTTGATTTTAACTTTGTGAAAAACATCATCTGGTTGGTTATTAATATGGAATTATTATCAGTAGATAGATAGCAAAAATACCTCATCAGCGACGCAAAGATGAATATATTAATGATAATAAATGAGAGATGAATTATTAAATCTAATTGACAAGAATTTAAAGAGCCCAAGGGACCTCAGATTTAAATGAAGATGTCAGGTAATAGGTAGGGAAGTTTAAACCATATTGTTCCCACTTTTCTCATCAACATCTCCTTTCTGGCAAAGATGAAAGAGAGTGGTATTAGTGAATAAAGAGGTAAGTAGCTATGAATGTTTGGTCGAATCTTGTAATGGCATGTAGCTTAAAGAGATGAGTAAAAGAAGTCAGTGAGGTGTTGCGCGTTGACAAAAGCGGATAAAGGCATAAAGCACTTGTAAGTAGCATGGGAGATTCACAGAGACCGCTGGGGACGGGGCCAAAGGTGCTCTACACAGGAAACTACGGACAATAATTTATCCACTATGTTAGATGGATAAACACTAATAGGCAGATGGTGCATTGAAGATATTTCACAAAACGATGCCTCTTAGGGCTCCTAAGGACCATAAAGACCCTGAGAATTGTCCTCCTACGGAATGTTACAGTTGTCTGGCAGTTTTCTAAAAGACTTGATTAGATGTTAGGGGAAGAATAGCCACCTGTGCCTTGAAGATGGTCAAATGGGGGTAAAGAGGGGGAAAACGGCACTAAAGCGGAATGATGAGCTCTCGGTGTAGGGGCGGAACGTGTGATGTTGCAGTGAGAGTGCCGAGGGGGTAAATCGTACCTCCACAGAAAGGTAAATCACCAACCTGACCCTGGGACCCCAGAAAAACGGTGGCTGGCACCACACAATAGCAGATGGCTCAATTATCTTGTCAGGTGCGCTACTGCATTGACTGTACTTATCAGTTAAGTTTATGCTCGACTCAGTAAGGTGACTCAAATACGCACCACCAAAAACAGACATTCCATCTCCGATAATATTTCATGGACCTGTCTTTCTTCTGTGACGAACAAGTTCAGGTGAAAAGGACATGTTAGGCCAAATTACCGGTTAGTGATGGGCTGTTATCTCTGTAAGAGTCATCCTTCTATCAAACTCCCAATTGTAGACTGTCAAAGTGTGGTAATACGGGCCCTATTTACAATGCTAAAATATTTTAGATAGAGCACGTCTAGATTCTTACAGGTTTTTTAGTAGAGAACTGTTGTCATCTCATTGAGGACTTGTCCCTGGGGGGCATTTCACTTCCAGTCCGCAAACACGTCCATCGGACAATAGATAAGCACCTCTGGTACATCTCAACTCTAGCGAGGTGCTACAAGAGTGGCGCACCTTTTACGAGGGCACATCAGTCTTCAGAAGGTGATACAATGTACTCGGGTGTGTACACGGCTAAAGAGAGATAAGCTAAAGCGTCGTTAACAGCGCTAGGTGAGAAGCCACCCGCAGTCGTGTCCGCGATGACCACTTGCCGCAGGCTCCGTCTCAACCACGAGGTGTTAGTGAGAGATCCAGGCAGGTCTACAAGCCCTCTCCTTAAGGAGAACTCCTTTTAAGGATCATTGTAACTTGTACTGAGGTAGCTGTCACAAGAAACACCTGGTAAGAGGTTGGTCTCAAAGACAAGTCTAGCTCTTCAGTGTGACTACCCGACACTTCTTCTCCGAGGCTCCTCTCATATCTTGATGTGATATTGTCATTCACTCGCAATTGACGTGTCGATTTCGTACGGCTAAGAAACAGTCAAGGAAATAGTTTCATTTGCAAGGATATTTGTACACAGAAGGACTTAGTATGATACCTGTCACAGTGACGACTCGAAGGAATACTTTATCTGGTCAGGAGATATTCCTACCTTTAAATACATGTACTTGCTTACAGCAGAATTTGAAATTTTGTAAAGTTGCAGACAAAATATTAAACGTGTTTATAACTTTTTATCTTTCACAGAGATCGTTCTCAGACGATGATTGAGACCGTACAAGCAGAGGAAAAATTATTTTCTGATCAACTGAATCAAGATTTGGGTTCCGAAGGCGAATCCGATATTGTAAGTAAACGTTCTTTTTATAAAAAAAAAACCACCTGCAATTTTGAAACTTGTCTTATGTAATACTTTTCGCGTTTATCTGCAATCGTTTTACTTTTTTATGAACTCAATCATATAGGACAACAATATCAGTGTTTGCCACTTACTAAATGATGCCAGCATGACCATTAGGAAAATTATTAAATGGGTTTTGCCATTAAATAAATTGATAAGCTCGCGTCGGTTTTTTGTTGCTGAGCTTTCTTAGACGTGAAAACATACATGTTTCATGTATGTAGATTTGAAGAAGATGAAATACTTTTTAAAAAGAAGAAAACACATGTACATATTTATGTACAGGATTGTGTTTGAATAGTATATCTGCATTTTCTTTTAGGATGGTTTGAAACAGTTTCCATGCGAGAACTGCGATAAGGTATTTACTGACCCGAGTAACCTGCAGCGTCACATTCGCTCCCAACACGTCGGCGCGCGCTCTCACGCCTGCGCTGACTGTGGAAAAACATTTGCAACGTCCAGCGGCTTGAAACAGCATCAGCACATACACAGCTCGGTCAAACCATTCCAGTGTGAGGTGAGAACTTTTTATGATTAAGTAGTTATGTATCCTGATAACGAAGACAAACCTTAAAATAAATTATTTGACAGCTCATGAAATTCCTATTAGTTTTGAAACAATAGAAATTCAAAAGCACACCGTGGAATTCTTTTGTTTTCCTTTTTTGTTCAGTACGTTTCCAAATTGATAGGAATTTTGGGATGACTATTTAGATCAATTTCAAGTCAATGGACGGAGTAAGTTATTTATGTATTAATTTATTGTAATTTTAGGTTTGTCTGAAAGCATACACTCAGTTCTCAAACTTGTGCCGACACAAACGAATGCACGCCGACTGTCGCCAGCAGATCAAGTGTAAAGACTGCGGTCAGGCGTTCTCTACCATGACGTCACTGAGCAAACACAAGAGGTTTTGTGAGGGTATGCTGCGCAATGCATCGAGATTCTCGTTCCCATCACCTCCAGAGAAGAGCTCACCAACTCACATGAGTCCCACTAGTCCAGCTGGCATGTCGGCTCTAGCCTCTGCTTACATGAACATTTACGGTCCTCGTCATCCGTTTCCATTCTACCCTCCCCTTGGAGCACCAGGATTCCCTGTCTTCCCACCAGGCCATCCGATCGCTATGACACCACCCATGATGCCAGATGCGAAGTTTCCAGATGGAGTCGTCGCTCCCAAACTAGCGGCCAGTGACTCGATGCTGACCCCGGAAATCAAGCGAGATGGATCTGAATGCTCAGACTCGTCCGACGTTAGTTCCACCAGCGACCTGGATACGACAGGATCTGACTTGGACTCAGAACATGGAAGCGACAAAAAGATGGAGAAGTCTCAGTCACCCGCTCCTGTACCAGTGGTGAGGACCTCAACTCCGGTGAAGTCCGAGCAACCAACGTCCGACGCTGGTGAATTACCAGTCAAAGATGTCCTGCCAGCTTCAGATAGGAAGTCACCAGCTTCATCAACTGCCAGTAAGAACAGCTCCAAAGATGAACTGCCATTTGATCTGTCCAAAGCAAACTCTAGTTTCCCACGTGCGAAATCGGAGGCTGATATGCCTCTGGATCTGAGCGTAAAATCAAAAGATGACGAAGACACTCCTCGCAAAACGCACATATTTGGTGAGAAAAAAGCCGAAGATAAATCAAAGCCACCAGTTGAGAAACCGAAGGATCATCACAAAGAAGTCATCCGTCCTGAAATCCCATCACCACCTCCCAAGGAACGCGAACCATCGCACCCCGTGTTCCCGATTAGAGAACATGCTCCGGTGCACAGTGCGTTTCCAATCCCGTCAACACTCATGATGGATCCAATGTACAGGGTAAACAAAGAGAAGCTGCAGTCAATGCATGAAACGAGAATGCACAACCTACAGATGGCTTTCGGAGGTCCACGTATCCCAATGCATGGACAACACTTCCATCCCATGATGCCGATGCACCCCAGCTTCATGCCACCTCGTGACCCAACTAAGCTGCCCTCTCATCTGTTGGGTAAAGCACCGGACGGACCCTTCCCTCATCCGCATCCACAGTTCCCTCACCCCAACAAACTGAAGGAACGTTACGCCTGCAAATTCTGCGGCAAGATCTTCCCTAGGTCAGCTAATTTGACTCGCCATCTGAGAACTCACACAGGTCAGTGTAACTTCCACATAGATCCATTAAAAGTACTATACAAAGTCAAATTATTAATCCCTCGAGTTTGAAGTTTTGAAAAGGCAAGATCAAACACAAATGTTTAAAGTAAAGGTTGTCAGTATAAAGTGCAACATTTATTTAACCATATTTATCTTGTTTACACAGGTGAACAGCCCTACAAGTGTAAGTACTGTGAGAGGTCATTCAGTATCTCCTCCAACCTGCAGCGACATGTTAGAAACATCCACAACAAGGAGAAACCCTTCAAGTGTCCGCTGTGCGATCGATGCTTCGGACAACAGACCAATCTAGACAGGCATCTAAAGAAACACGAGTCGGAAGGACCAAACTTCGTGGACTCCCCGCCACCCGGACAAACCGAAACCGAAGGTCTGCATGACAAGGAGGACTCTTACTTTGATGAAATCAGAAACTTCATAGATAAGACAACCGAGAGTCGGGAGCACGATACAACTCCAATCAAAGACTATGATACCAACTTCTCCATAACAGCTCAGCTGGAGAAGCACAGCCAGATCTACGCAGCAGGTGAGAAGCGCCCAAGAACCGAGGAAGATGATGAGGACCAACTGGACAATGAGGATAGACTTTGTAAGAAAGCCTGTCTTGAAAACAACAATGAGACAGAGGTTCTTATGCCTAAAGCAGCTGACCTCAACAACTCTAATGTAAGCAATGGGTATCATGGCAGCGAAGATGAGGATCTGGATGAAGAGGAGCATAAAGACGATGAGGATCATCTGCAGAATACGTACAAATCTGCCTCTTCTATCGGCCTCACTAAAAATGGTATCACAGCTCCACTAGCTTTATCCACATAATTTTAGCACTCGTAAATGTATGTAATTGTGTACCTCTTATATTTTATTTATTATTACTAGATGCGGCATAGATTATGGTGATGTTAAAGGGTTTCTATGCGCAAAGTATTTAAATATTTAAGTGTCCATGGAAGATCTGGAAAAAATGTTTAGTCTACCAGAATAATGCCATGATAATGCTGCGATTCTCATATTTGTATACTATTGTAATGTTTCTCGCCATACATGCATTCGTAGATGTATATTACCATGTTAACGAATACTTTTTAACAAACTTACAAGATGTAAGATGGAATATATTTATTTCTGTTGTATCGACTGACCAATATATATTATTTAATTATATTTTGTTTCGTATAACTTTAAATATATAATTAAGATGTTTGTTATGATGCACAATTTAATATTGCACCAGTTTATTAAAATCCATCGTCATCCATTAAAACATACAACTTTGATTCGAATGTCATGTATGATTGTCCTGTATTATTCAATTTTAATGTAATTTATGTATTAATTAGTACATGTATGTACACATGTATATACATGTCTTTATTTGTTTGTTAATGCTGTGTAGTAATGCATAATAATAGCCGATCTTGATTTGTTAAGTATAGTTTTATGAAGATATATTTTGGTACATTAGAGAGTTCAAGTTACCCGTTTTTTCCTGTACCTGTACGTGTAAGCTTAAAATGGTGAAGATAAACTGTGATTTAAATGAAGGAAAAATGTCACACGAAATCACTCGATTCCCCACAGTGGCGAATGTAATGCCACTGAGTTACTCGGCGGCGTTACATTTGCTGCTGAGGGGAATTGGATGATTTCAGTACTCTTCTTACACGTACAAGTTGACGTTAAACGGGTAACTTGAGCTCTCTATTATTTCTTCTCTGTGAAGTTTCCTTTACGAAAGAAGGAAATTTAATCAGAAAACCAGATTGATATTATTTTATTGACGGTTAAACATTATGCATAATGTGATAAGTGTACTTTAGATTTGACAGTGACACGTGCTAGAAAAGAAACGTTGCCCATATTTCCTTATGAAGTCACTAACCATGTAGATTGTAAATGCTTGCCATTAGTAGACAAACAAAACAGAGTCGTATGATTTTAGGGCCTCACTTGCCAGATATGAACATCATTGAATGATAATTGTACTAAATTTGCCAACTTTTCTTGCAAATCAAAACCTATACACGTACTGAATAAGAGGAGAGCTTCCACGAATCTCGCCAAAAATTTCAACTCAGATACAGTAGAAAATTCTACTTCTATAGCTGGAAGTTACGATCTTCTTCTACAAAACTAAATGTCGTTTAATTGTTCTCTCTTTTGTGTTTAACATAATTATGTATCTGTGGCTAACATGATCCTAATAGTGTTTCGAATCCAAGTTAAGATAATGTCCTTGCTAATTAACACTAACATTGCGGTCGTTAATCAACCTATTATTGATCAACACAAAATTGCAGCAACAAAAATCATTTTTTCCATTTTTTTGCACTAGTGGTTCCATTCCGAGTGAAGAATTTTACTCACATAAAGTGTTAAAATTTTGAAGAAAAAATATCGACAGATTTTATCCAAGATCTTATCATTATGCTGCTAGTCTGTTCTTTCAACGTTCGCTCACATTAAACAACAACTGTAAATTATTTACTTCTAGTCAAACTAAATTGGAGCAAATTAGACAATCAAACGGTCCAAATTGATCTCAACGAGATAAAAACTGTCGGATAAAAGGAATCTATGAAAGTGTGTAGTTTGTATTTGTTCACTTGGACGTAGATAAAACATTTTGTGAGTAAAAGTTATTCTGCACATGGTTAATTTTTCTCAAAATTCTCTATACTCTGGTAGAAATGTGTTATTACCTGAAAATTTAGCTCTCAAAATATATTGATTGATATGATGTTACATTTAATGAGTAGAACTGCTGTACATGACTTGCCCTGATTATATACTGTTGTAGAAATGAATATAAAAATGTTTGACACAGAAATATATTACAATAAATCAATCATAATATAGAAAAACATGCTTTCTTCTTTATATTTGCTAAGATAAGTCTGTAATGATGTACACGTAATGTGTTTGTATATTCGAATTAAGTTCACAACTAACGTGACATAAAATAAGGATGGCCTTATTTATGTAAACGGTAAATTGGGGTTGTACGTCGTTGAGCACTTGTGGCGATATAAAAGAATGGGCATACAGAGATGCTGCTTTATCAAAGATGACTAAAGATAATAACAGTTAAGCCTTTCAACTGTCTGCCAATAACAGCCCTGTTTTTACCCCATAGATGGGCAAAGTGAACAAAGCTTGCATTCTTTCGAGCATTTAGAATATATCACCAAAAAGGGGCAATTACCCATGAAGATGATTCGCGACAAAATGTAAAGGTGCCGAAACAGTTATCATAGAAAGTGCTGAAAAAGCCGTCATGCTATCATTGTCACTTCAATGGTCCATCTGATGAAAACGGTCTGCTATTACCTTTAACTGTTTTCCATTTTGCTACATTTAGGTTCAGTCCCCTCATTTCCATATAATTTAGTGAGGTACAGTGCCAGAGAAACGCAGCCATCTGTCACCCAAGAACGTATCAACTGATTGAAAACTGTCAAACTGCCTGGGGAAAGCTGGTCGCTATTTGCCATCTAAATTGATGTAAAGTAGGGGTATCTTTCGGTAGTAACTGGGTAAAATTAGATAATGATCACAATATGACAAACATCCTATTGTTCAGATCAGCACAGGTAAAATATGTTTGAGTTGGAGATGAGCGGTACCTGTGTCTGATGCTTTTGTTCACGTATCAAGCCTGGTTAACTTGAACCCCCCACCTAACGCTTGGCCCTTTATACGACACGTCTTTATCCATACACCATCAAGTGAACATCCCCAAGGCTCTCAGTTTTATTTCTATCATATCCTTTCAATAATAAGGGACATCAAGTGCAGTACTTGTCAAGCATTAAAATCGAAAAAATTCAAATATTCTGAAAACTGCCAATCACAAGGCGTACAATCAGTTACTATGTGTGTGTGCCTTTGGAATGTCCATTGTATTGTTTCCC
The DNA here is from genome assembly GCA_038406195.1 of Haplosyllis anthogorgicola. NCBI lineage: Eukaryota > Metazoa > Annelida > Polychaeta > Phyllodocida > Syllidae > Haplosyllis > Haplosyllis anthogorgicola. The sequence continues at coordinate 3,555 of JBCAUI010506928.1, read as the reverse complement.
ACATATGAAATTGTTGAGTGTATTCTAGCAGTAAACCCAACAAATCTGAATATCACGACGCTTCATTAAAACAAAATTGCTTGAAGTAGTACAGTAAAAGTTGTTCAATCGAAAAAGTACTATTGAAGTAAACATTGCTAAAAATCTTATGTTTCGATAGGTATCCATACTGTCCATATTAATTATCGGCCTATGATATTACCAAGGCTTTGTGGAAATCAGAGTTTTCAGTCAAATTGCAAGAACAGCTTAAATGAAAGAGAGCGTCTCTTTTGAAAAACGTCCACTCTAAATGATCACAATAATGACCGCTCATCTCCGTCACATCAGGTGACAGCGGTTTCTTTTTGCGATTTCAGCATAAAGATTTGTGTTGAGACACAAAATTGCTAACGGACAATTGAAAAATTGGTTTTAAAATATCTGCAGCATGATTCGAAAACTAAACACGTGTACGAAATTATCCGAACTTTGCAATGCTAAACTTGCCATTGTCTGCATGACGCGATGCTCCTCGAGACTTATATCATGAAAACGTACATGTATTTTACAATTCATCAAAAAATTCGTAATGTTTCAGGATAGTCTTTCAGCACTCAGTCAACCGGCTTCGACCAACTCTAGCTAAGCCGTCTGCAAGCACTGACAAGACAGAGGGTCATCAGCCCTCATCTATTGCCAAAAGAAGAGCTCTCTCGTGCAGTTACAATTACTGTAGATGCGTACTTGGTGGCCTGAAGAGTGGAGTCAAGGGCGGGTGAAGACCTGCACAAGACAGAGATGTCTTGTGGAGTCCTCTTCACACACAAAGAGGGGTCTCGATCAGGCATCCTTAAACGTGTCTGGTGTCCACAGCTTAACAAACCCTGGCTGTGTGTCATTAACCTTCAGTCTCACTGACAGATACAAGTAGCATCTCAACCAGATCGCTTCTCATCATGCACATGACATAACGCGGGAGCTTTTACCAAAAGAGTTTAATAAAACGTTTCTGTAATAACAATGTTGCGCCATTGTGTCATCTGGGTGTGACTGATGAAGTAACCCCGGTACTGACACGAAATCGGAATTTCCATATCGTCTATTTTTTTCTTCATATGAGGAGTGTTTTTCAAAAATTGTTCTCTTTGTGTTTCTGGCGATGACGGCAAAGTTACCGAAGGGTATCGGCAAAACAATGTACAGGGCAAAAACTTGAGTCCTTGTATGTAATTGTGCACAATTTGTATACTGCGGAACATAAAACGAATTTCATGAATGTTGCACACAGAAATAAGAGGTAATTTGTGATTCAACGATATATATTTTTCTGTGTATATATGTAGCATTGGTAAGCCACACAGTGTAGTTTGTTAGCACACAGTGCTACTACGCAGGCAGCCTGGGTTCGATTTCCAGACAGGGTAGAGATATTGGATAGGGTCTTTGTAAGTCACAGCTTCATCATACCATGGTGTAAAATTGGCACCAGCCTCATGTCGGAAGGCAAGATGGTGCAGCCATATGAAGAAATGTACATATGCCATCCGATCAACACCTTCAAGTGATGGCTCACTTGTGGAATAAGTAACATCTAGGTTGGGTGAGCTCTCGGGTGAGTAAGTCGCAGGGATGTCGAAAGGATGTAAACTGCAATTGATGACTAAACTGTCGATCACTGAATAACTTTAACTTTCAGTGAACGTTGACGTTACTGAACTAATCATAAACCTACGAAAACATTCAAAACTTCAACTTTGATGCGGGTAACTATTTACAAAGCAGTCGGGACACAATTGATAAGTTCTAGACGAAGAGGTATGAGAAGTACTCATCAGAAAGTCAGCCACAAATCCCACAACAATAGCCAAGGTGTGTAATCAAGTGTGTTCCTCAGCTTCAATGTACCATCACAAATGACAGCATCTTCCACATATCACTTGTCAATGACATCCGTGCCGTGATTGGAATTTTCCTACAAATTACAGAACTAATTGGATCTTCTTGACTCCGGGATTCTCAATATCCATCTTGGAGATCATGGAGCAGATCACGAGTGCTGTCAAGAAGCGACTCATTTGGGCGAGCTCTCACATGATTTACAACGTCTTCTATTAACCGATGTTTCATGGCACTGTGATTTGCTGAGGAGAAATACTGATCCTGTAATTTAGCTGTTCTCATCTCAAAATTTTCATAATTGATGGTGTTATAATAACGTCATACAGAAAAAAGCAATCGAAAATCTTGTAGTGCCTGGATAAGGAAATGTGCCTTTTTTAATATTTGACTAACATCAAATATAGAAATGAGGAGGAAATGAAAGCTATAATACAAGAGATATCATTAGATCTATATTCTACATAAACATATCTTATCCATTAACACAAACAGCTATCAGTCCATTCCAACCTCAGCTGGGTAAATCTTCAACCGCTTAAATAAAAAAGGCTTTCGCCTCAAATACCAGTGATAGCTGTATGACAATAATAGAAGCAGGCGGGAGCCCATCAAATATTAAACAGCTTGAACAATGTCTTTTATTGCCACCTCATCCATTCAATTTAAATCTGCATTCACCATCATAATTTCATTTCAATCTGGCAAAACAAGTTGCTCGCATCACTGTCATGCAAGCCCGTTAGGATCGCACGAATAAGCAAACATATAAAAGTGATTCTGGACCTGAATTGCCTGATTGTTACTGTATCTGTTTTTAATTCCATCTCGGGCAGCTGATGGCCCTAATTATTCAATTTATCTATTGAAAACATTATTAATTCTTAATTAAGTCGGGTGTGATTGTTAATTGTCATGCAATTTGCTCAAGTGTCTCATGTCGCCTGTCATTGAGATCCATCGCTCATCAGTCATTCAAGCACTGAAAGCTTTTCCTACCTTAAATATGCCTACTACCAAACCGTACCAGTAACGAAGCCCGTACTTTTAATGGACTTTTAAGATTTATGATTTCCTTTGATCTCTGTTTTGAACAGATGTATTTGGAATTTATACAAGAATGCTCCTTTCAGTAGAACACTCATTTCAGGAAATGATTGATCAATGAGTAGAATTTTAAGTGATCTCTATTCACGCATACTGCTACACACAGCACAGTTTAATCCAGCTTTGATCAAACATTTCTCATATTACATATAAAACTGTTACACATGAAGATCCCTTAGTTACTGTATTATGTTCATAAACGAACAATGCAGAGAACGTTGTTAGGATTGCGCACCCAAATAATAAGACACAAATATTGTCCGTCGGACAGTATTAGTACAGTACGGGTAATTCAGGCGCATTAACACAAGTCGTTTACTTCGTCCGTTTTTGGATTAAAAATCTCACAATGCAACAACAGCGTAAAACCTGTGCGCAATGACGAAATCGCCGCTAATGGAAGCAAAACGATGTGACGATGTGATGTCGGCGAAAGTTTACACATACAAATGTACCCGTCTCTGTGTAAAAGTATTACACTGTCTGCATTGTTAAATTTATAAATGTTACTAGGTGAAACACGTGCTTCGCACGGTTAGGGAATACCAGTCAATGTGAAAGTTGGTGGTG
>JBCAUI010506917.1:0-12857 GCA_038406195.1 Haplosyllis anthogorgicola | reverse complement strand
GCCCTTACTAAGTGTACATTCAACATTATTGAATGAAGATGAAATAGAACTGTTTGAAGAGCAATTACTGGCATCATCATCACCTCCCATTGCATCCACATGAGAATCCATCTTGTTTTTCGCACCAAGGATGCATTGCATGCCAACTAGTTCAGAATTTATAGATGATTTCAGGCGTCAAAAGGGGTATTACATATGTGAGTGTGCAGCATCAAATATGAAGTGTCAATACATTCAAAATTGTGTTTCTATGTGTCTTATAGCATTGCTACTGTAAATATGAACTCATTTAAATCATTGCAATTACTATTTAATAACGAATTATACAGAAATCAACAAATTTCATATTTATAACAAATTTATTTTTTCACATTTTACAACACTTTATATGCATTTCTATGAAGGAATTAAGCTCTACAGGGTTGTACAATTGAAGGCGTCATATTTAATGGCATCAACAGCTTTATATGAGTAAACTGTGATAGGGGTCGGCCTGGCTCAAGGGGTCGTGTTGACTCAGGTCGGGTGAAAAGGGTAGGTGGGGGTCGGTCTGGCCCCTGAGCCAGCCCGACCCCTACCCTGCTGGCTGAAGGTCGGGCTGACACTGGTACAACGTCAGATAAATATGTTCAGGGTGGGGAACCGGCACTGGATTTATTCCCCTTTTCGTGATGTATTCACGTATTCCGCCCCGGACCATGATTTCTCCAAATATTAAATTATCTGAAGATTAATGTTTGTACTTCATTTTTGTGTGAAAAGCAGACAGCTAACAGAGTTGACAAGTGACACCATACTCGCATTCAAGGTGAAAAATTCGTCCAAAATTAAATTTCACAAAAACTGCTTCCTCTTCCCTATCTCTCATAACGGACTGATTTTGTACAAATTTATACTCCAGAATAAATCATGACAAGTGAGATAAATCCAGCTTTGTGACCCATCAAAGTCACCAAATCAAAATACTAAGCAAGAAGGACCGTGTATGAAGTGGCCAAAACGTTTTCAAGCTTATTTTCTGAACTGAAAATGGAAAAACGGAGATTCGATCATCCGTTTCATCGTTTTCCCGTTTCTTACATAACTTCTAAATGACACAAAATGGAAAACGGAGATTGCACAACTCGTTTCTTCGTTTTTCTGGTCACATCTATTCCATGTAACTAAAAATGATGAATTAAGTCTTTGTTATCTCCTTTTTGTAATACCGTTTCTACTCATCTCTGATTTCCGTTTTGTGTCATTTCAAAGTTAGAAAAAACGGGAAAACCAGGAAACGGGTTGTCGAATTTCTGTTTTCCAGTTCAAAAATTGTAACTTGAACACGTTTTGCCACTTCATACACTGACTCAAGAATATATCTTATCCAGAAACATGGGTGTTACCCAAAGTAACTAGCGTGGTAGGTAGATCTATCATGCCAAGCAACGCTAAATTTAAGAAATATGAAAATTAAATAAAATCACAAAATTCCCTGATTTTTCTCCGATAGCCGATAAAATTTCGAAATTCCCTAACTTTTTCCTGACTAGAAAGGTGTCCTGAATTTCCCTAGCTTCCAGAAGTTGTAAGAACCCTTACGTCCTTCGTCCAACATATGTCGTGGTCATAGGTAGTTGAACAGTTCAGAAGACATGTTGGCAAGTTATTTTTTAATCCACTCGGCTGAATTAAGCACAAAAGCAACAGCTAAAATTCACACATTTTTGTGTTATTTATTGGACATAAAGTATTTGTATCATATATTATATATACCCTAACTTTTGCTACAAATGACATGATATACACAAAACTGCACAGATAGGTCATAACGGTTGACAAAATATACAATGTTTCAACAATTTGCATATTAACATGAGGACTGGGGTATTGGTCTCTTGAATTTACATCACCCACACTTACATTACATTCAGAATGTAGAATTACCAAAGTACCGAATCAACGATAGCTCTACTGGTAGACACGGGCAAAATAGCTAGCTATTTGTGCCGAACTACTATATTCACGTTTCACATTCAGTGAAAATATCGATAATTTTCGCTCCAAGTGGATGATTTAAACTTGTCAACTTTTTTGCCGACACTTTCTATATGTAATCACAAGAGAAATCCACTCATTGGGACTGATGTCAGCAAAACTGTACATCTACGTTTGTAGAACGCATCAAATACCACATTCTGAAAGTAATGCAAGCTTCATAACTGCATAGTGACCGTCGGTCCGTTATGAAAGAAACATAATACATCAATAGAGAATGAACATAATGGTTTTGCACTTTCATATGACACAAACTGTGGGAAGCTGAGGTCTCGTGCAAGATGCACAACAATATATGACCAATTTGTGTTGCGGTTACAATGGTTTTCACTGCAAGAACAAAATGCAGTTGACTTAAGATAACTCTTCGTAATTAAACTCCTATGACTTGAATATTTATGCCTTTGTTGAAAGACAGCACCTTCGGAAATGGGGTTATTCAAGATCAACACCTAAAAGTATAAATATATGCTACGATGGGTCTTAAATGCACTTAAATGGAATTAACTGAACAGCAAAGGAATTTGTACCGATTAAGTCCCGCTTTAAACTGGTTTTCTCTCTCATATACATTTAGTTGCTGACCTTTTACTAAATAAAGCCTAAATCACATAATAACATTCTCGTACAAACTGCACAACGTAACGTCATAAAACAAATATTTAAACATAGAAAGTCGTCTTTTGTATGGAACATAGAACAGTAGTATAATGTAGTAAAGAGATTTATACAATATATATAAAACAAATAACTTTGTATGGACTATAAAATGTGATAGAAACAAATAATTACATGGTTCAATCCTTCATATGCGAACATTTTCATTTCATGGCATGTAAACAAAAGTAACAAGCAAAAGGCACTCTTTTGGCATTGAAGGTTAATCAAAGGAAAGAATGCAAGATTCGTAAGGCATGACTGCTTAATGCAGAATTTTGCAAAAATACAACTTGTCTTGCCGAAGAAACCAGGTGCTTTCTAGGATGGTCATATTTACCGGTTTTCAGCAACCACTATTTTTGTAACGTGAATCTGTTTTACGACTCCCGATATTATAAAATGCTTCTTCGGTATTTTACAAATAGAAAATGTTGCACATATGAACACTGAATGTATAATAAGAGTTATCATGAATGAAGTATCCAAGTCCAGTTTGGGGGTAAAGTAATCAATTACAACGAATTGAAATGCAACACAGAAATAAGCACTCAAAAAGCCTGCAATAATAACTGATCACGCAAACAGCACTCATTCGGCACGAACAGTGTGAGGTCAGCGGGAGACATATCATGCCAATCAAGTATTGTTCTTCTATAATACAAGTTTTGTTTCCAAAATACAGTTATCATAATTTTAAGGTGAAAGTCAGGGAAGGCTAGAAAAGGCAAGTCTTCACACTTGATTGGTCTATGATTTTAGTAAGCACTTGGTTCCTGAAACACAAAGTCTTTTAGTAAGATTTTATCATTAGTGTAATTTTACGTGCAAAGTACACTTTGCAAAGTACTTTTGAACACTTGGTGAGCCGTACTTGATGCAAAAACTGTCGATCAAGCCTTCACGTTTACCTACTGAAAAGGTGTTAAAAATATTTCATAATATGAAAATACTTTTCCCTACCCCACACATATTTCTACTTATCTCAAGATATATTTTCTTACAGAAACTGCAGGTGAAAGGCACAATATGTTCTATGTACATTATGAACATAACATGACAAATGCTTTTAATTCTAAGAGAGAAGATACACGCATCTGAGTCCTTATATTTGATCGTCTACTCGATATTACATTCGCACCACCACTACGGCTATACACTTCCAGTTACAGCAGTTACGATACTGAGATACGCACTTCCAATTTTCACCCTCTCTAAATTGCTCATTTCCTTGTGGTGAAATCTTGTACAAACTGAGTTAATAATACTAGCATTTCAGTCAGATGACCAGCAGTTTCCTAATCATAAGACATGATCATTGTGCCATTTAAAGGGAAGAAGATAACTTGCCAAATGGAAGTCAAATTAATTTTAGTAAAGAAGTAGAATGTTAGGAATGACATGACTGTGCTTACTGTTACAGTTCCAATATTGTCATACCACAAACCGTGTGCATAACAACGTAAAACTGGCTTTCAATTTCCTAAGAGATATCACAACAGAATCCAGCTGTTGACCAAATAAGTAACAACATTTTATCAGCTCTCCACAGTACAAGAGCAGTATCACATTATATTTACAACCGAGTAAATACTTTGTCACCTGGGTCGTTGTCACCTGGGTTGTTGGATAGTACAACTAACTTTTACACTATCAAGTCTTTTGAGGAATGCAGGCACAGTAGAAGAACACTAAACGTTACCCTTTACTCTTTCTACTGTTCACCACTTGGCGACACGAAACTGTAACAGTAATCGGTCTGTATGTCTGCATACACTTTATCTTGTACCGAGTAATAATGTACGACGTTGAAAGACTCGTACAATGTATCTGTTAACGATTTGTGAAACAAGAAATGCAAACTGGTGTCTTCTAGATCTACAGTACGTTAATTGCTTTTTGTAGTTCCATATGTAAATTGCTGTTTGATGCAAAATAACAAAATCTCTAAATGTATCACATGTCTGTCAAAGCCATTTTATGGCAAGTATTGCAGCTATGTTGTTAACACATTGTATTGCTACTCTTCAGTTACTAGAGAAAAGCATTTCCGATCACAACATGCACATGGTACATATTGCTCTATATTTTGTTTATTGCCTTTTTAATTTATTGGGTGTCCAGCATTACAACCGAACCCATGGCTCCTGATCAGCTGTATCTTTCCTCTACTATCACATTTGTGAAGATAGGAATCTGTTGCCTCTTATGCAATTTGTTGGTATCAAATTAAACAAGTCTGATCACGTTTCCTTACTGTTTGTGGTAGTGAATGCAAAAGGGACGCAAAGTTTTGTATATGGCAAACACCCATCATATCCCATGCACCAAAGAACAGAAGACTATTGCATTTTTCACAAATCATTAGCAGGTACATAGCGAACAAGCCGCACGTCGTACACCACGATAATTATATACACACAAGTTCCCTAGAGACAGTCCTTAGTATGTTGAACAGGTAGAGAGAGAGTTCACAATACAATAAATATACAATAAATACTGTACAAATTCGTCATTAAATAACATTTTCTCTCTACAAAGCACTTTTTGATGGATAATTACGTACATTTGCATCATGTTAACTTTAAACTTAATTATTTACAAGTAGTTTTCATTTGTTCTTCAGTGACAACTTCGCAAGTGACACTCTTTAATTAGAAAAATATTTTGGCTGTAATTGAAAAATGGGTTTTGACTTCTTATTGGCTATTTAGTATTTATTCTTCAACTCTTCAGTGTTTAGAATTGGATTTCTAACGTGTAAGTATATAAATTTATAATCGACTAACGGTACGGATACAGAGCTACTCGTTATGAAGTGAGCAAGACCTTTCAATATTAATCTTCATTAAAAACATTGCAACGTACAAATGTAACTTTTTTACAACTGTAACGTTGACATTTTTCTAACGTTAACAAAAACATTCCCACATCACATGTATGGTTGAAACTTCATCCCTTTCCCTCAGGAAGCATGTTTTGAACTAGTTTCATTACATGCATTTTAACTATTGGAGCTAGTATTGCTGAAGTTTGGGTGAAGAGAACCCTTGATGTGCTGTAAAAAGGCTTGTGCTTACAATAGAGCGTAGCGTCCGGTAAAGCTTTGTAATAGTTCGGTCTGAATTTTTAAAATTTAATTCTGAAGAAATGCTGAAAGTGTAGGTTTTGAATAAATCAACAGGTCTATGTAATACATGAAAACAGTAAGTTAGTAAGAAGTCATTATTTTGACCACATATTCCACTACTTCGACACAAAATATCTTATGCAAACCAAACACTTGCACTCTGCCACATTCATACATATCAGTTACCTACCAACATTGTGCATATTTTTTAGGTATTTTTTCCTTTCTCTGTGCAGGATCAAAATTTGATTATATATACCCAACAAGAGATTATACTGTACAGGTATCTTTTTATACAAACAGGCCATTAAATAGCGGCCCAAATTAAGATTCCCAGTTTGATAAAGGATGAACCACATTTTGTTACTTAAGCAGATGTGAAGATGATAGATTTACCGAACAAAATTAACACGAATAGAATCTATCTTCCAGCGTTGTACATTTTACTTTAAATAAATCCCTTTTAACTGGCCGGGGACAAGACTCTACTTCACTGTACTTGAATTTACTTTCAAGCAATTTTGGCACCATTGTTTTACAATGCTGGCAAGATTACAAATGTCTTTTATAAATACTAATACAATATCAATCGGCTACTTTCACTAAGAGACAGTATATTACTGAATTGCATCATAAGCTAGAAATGGTATTGACTCATAAATCTGGAAGACAGTGCAATGGTTACCACCGAAAATTTACATCAAGTTTGTTAAGCACTCTGGCGAGATCATTCGTAGGTCAAGGTCAGGGATAGATGTGACTGCATCTTTTATCTAACATATGGATGCAAGAGTAAACTCCTTACAGATTTACTGTAGCAAGGACTTTGCAGGAATGAATGCTATGCTGGATGATTCTGATTGAGCAATGAGTGGATGAGCAAGAAGTTCTGATGATCTAGTTTGGTATCCAATATCAATCTGGGAGGCAAGTGTCGTCAGTCGTGGGACGTGCAATCCTGGGTCATGTATCCTTAAGCATATGAACACCACAGCGCACATAGCGCACAAGGTCAAGGATCGAGCTATGTAATGTGAGTGGACCGCATAAATGCTTCAACTCATCAAAAAATTCTGAAAATTAAAAGAAAAATGCACCTTATTTGCTTAACTACTGTAATTTCTGGATTCATCAATTAGTACGAAAAACCCCCCCAGCTTGTTACATCACCAAAATGAGATCTCATTGTCTTCCACTGAAGATAGCACGTCTATGCCATGTGTACTAAAATTTTTATTTCAACGGACAAAGCCTAAAGTTCTTACCTTGGTAATGATGGGTTTGTGCATCTGCCTGATCCCACAGATCATGGCACTGGTAGAGGTTGGACATGTGCGATAAGTACTGTTGTGTGATGGAATGTATACGTGACGTAATGGTGACGGTAGATGCTGCTGATGAAGATATACTAGGATTCTGACTGCCATTACTCAAGCGGTGATCTGCGCCATTACCACTTCCCTGTAACGGCAGAACATATCACTGAACTCAGTGCATGTCGGAATTAACATGTCAATGTTAAATAACTACATTTCAAATATATCACGTTTCATTACAAAAGCCGCCGTGGCAGGTCAGGCGATTGTAAAACAACTTCGATCACGTCCTTCTTACATTACTGTTAACACCTATTTGTACTTCCAAGCGAATAGCAGACAATTTACATAACGCCTGGTCTGACAGGTGTACGTAAAATATGTAAATATTTGCCCTTCTAAAAAACACACGTGCGTGTACTAGATTTATTTTCGGATTTTATCTTTTACAGTTTCAATGCATTTATTTAGGTGGAGTGTTTCTTTTTTGAACGCCAAATCATTTGTTTTCCTCTGTCCTTTGAACTAATGTTTCCTGGGAACATTACCTTATATAGACATGTTAACTCTGAAGCATGTTACAAATGTCAGTCATACAGGCGATCACATGATCAAATACATGATACCATTATGTGGAGACCTCTTTCGTTTTTAATGATATTCTACTTTTTCCGTAGTGCAATAGATTTAGGTCACTTTTATTGATTTACAAAGGCAAACAAAGAATGCCGATTGAAGTCTCATATGCTCCTGCCAACAACCCGATGTAAGAAACGTACTAATTGGAGACAAATTAGAAGCTGACATAAGAAAGTTCACTTCCTCTAGACTCAACGTCTTTCTTTGGACGCAAATGCCATTAAGATACAGGAGTATTAAATGCAGCTGGTGAAATATTATATTCTGTGTTGCAACGATACGTAACTAAGACCCGCCCTTTATTGCTTACAAAACACTTGTCACACAAGGAGTTTTTGAGCGAGTGAAACAAAAAATACTAGGATGGGTTAATGCAATATTTTTGCACCTGGATCTATTTTAAACTGGCAACCTTTTTTTTTTCATTTTAAAATAAACACAAAAATTTATTATGTTACATGTTTAAGGAAATCTCTTCTAATGTACGATACAGTTCACAAAATTTAAACAACGTTTACATAAATTTAAATCATTCTTGTAATATAAACATATACTAACCACACTGCCCACAGACCCTACACTTCCTGCAGGTGACGGGGTGGGTGAGATGGGTGATGGTGTACCGGTAGTACCCCTTGAGTTCCAGTTTGGCTGATAGGGTGAAGGAACTTGAGCTGCAGGAGGTTTGGCTGCTGAAGACTGAAAAGATATCAACCATTGGCAGCATAAATAAGAAAAACTTAAAAACAATTCACTCTTTACAATTGAGCCATAAGCAATTTGTGACATCAAAAATGACGGATAATTCAACATTCACTTTGAAAGTTCTTGCTCTTGTTCTCTTATTCAATCATAATTGTACCTTATTATGGTCCTCTATAGCCCTACGTAACTTTCCAGCTTCGGATTTCTTCAGCTTAAAAAGCTTCAAATACAGCATAGACTGGATACGAAGACTACAAAAGAAAATAGGTCCCACACGATGAGTTCGAATAGGTCATAACGCCAATATTTCCATAACAATACTTAACCACATAGTTGAGATAAAAAAACAATAGTTGAGATAAAAGTTACCAGTTTAAGACATTTCTGAAAATCAGCCACATTTAAATGAGTTTGCAATATTTACCTTAATACTGATAACTTCTTTTCTTTCTGTGGTGGTATATTGGATTCATGACCACGGAATTTACATATGTGTCTGAAAGAAAGATGTGGATTCTTCATTCTGTACAAAATGAAAACAGTAATGTCATACTCACATTTTAAATCATAAACAAGATTAACTTTTCGTAACATAAAACAAATGAACTTACTTGAGGAGGGACAGAGTATCTTTGTACATGCAGTAGATTTTACTGGGTTCCGAGACCTTTTCGCTTTCCATTGCATTGCCACATCTGATGAAAGACAGCACTGCTTCAACATACATGAGTGATTTTGCAAGCCTGTCCTCCAATTCATCTGCCTGGTGTTTCAATCTCTTTGCCTCAGACAAATAATCCTCGGGCTTGCCATCCCTGTAATGAAAATGTAAATTTGTAATATATTGCTTTCAAGCGACACTGTTGAATTAATATAAAACCTCACCAAGCGGGTACATCACATTATCTATTTACCAAATCATGTGTTAAACGAAACTGTTTGGTTTGATGTTCCGAATTATTTTGGCATGTACATTCTTGGTGTTTAAACTTTAGTGTGTGGAGATATACATGTATCGCTGTCTTTAAAACCAAACGTCCAAAATGGGTACCAGTAGCCTAAGCGAAATGCTTTGGGGAGAAGGGACTACTGTTGTTGCCGCCTCAAATAAATAACTAATAATAAATAGAAAAATTAAAATAAAGATAAAAAGTGTGCTTAGTCTTCTGTAAATCAACTTTATAATGGGAATGGAAAAAGAAATTTAACGTTTATAAGAGAGGCATTACTTTGCAAAGGTACTTTGCACACTACACACAAATAGTACTAGGATTTGTTTTGGCTGGGTCAGGCATAAAATTTTGATTCATACATCTGCCAACATCCAGTCAAAAGTGCTGGATGCCTGTCTTGTAGTTCGGTTTACATAATCCAAACTGCTAAGGGAGATAAAACATTCTAAGTGTGTCTTGGATGCAATGCAACTTGTACCTAGCTCGTAAAACCTTAGTATGTCTGGTTACCGTCCCTTATGTCTGGCCAGAAATGCACATCGCAACTAACGGGCCCACGAAAAGCACGTGGATACAAATCCGTTTTAGTTTCTAAGGTAAATTAGACCTACTCATTTTCCGGTTCAGGTATCACCCATTTAGGTTTCGTTTCCTGACTGTGTGGTATAGTACCACCACCGGCCAAAACACTCCAGTCTTTAGCGGCTGAATGTTGTCCATTGAAGTGGGGACTGCTGCCTGCATGAACACCATCTGTGTCCTCAGGTGGCGCATCCCAGTCACACACATTGTGATGCTGAAATTATAAAAAGAAAATAGTAAGTTCCAAATATAAATTATAAATCAGTTACCGAGACAACGTGCGAAAGTAAGGTTTCTTTCGTCATCTGATATTCTAGTGCAGTGAATGAAAATCAATTAATGTGTAATAATTTACAATAATCTTTAACCATGTTCCAATGACCTCCACATAGTTACAAGAAAAAAACCCAATTTGATTCCGGTCCTATGTCGAATACCATGATTAGGAAGATCACTAAGAAAGTTGCCAAACGCTGTCTGTGGATCTTGTCGGCAATTATTCATTGCCAATCTTTCTACCTCTGGGCTGATTAGTGCTTAACATTACTCAAAAACTCACGCAACATTCTAATGGGTAGAAGGGGCCAATTACCCATTCTTTCTTCTTGGTAGTTTATAACCTGCTAAAAATCCTGATATCTAGCATACCATTTGGTGGGGTTTTCCTAAATCCTGGATAACCCAGGTTAAATAAGTGTATACGGTGCAATTTGGACCTTGAGTTTTAGATGTAAACATTAGAAAGAAACATCCCACCATAAATAACGATTTACTGTACTCACTCTGCTGCTCCGTGGTTCCCATGGCGACCTGGTGTGCTCTCTGTCCCGTTTGTAATGCCTATCCCTGTCCCTGTCCCTGTTTCTTCCCTCGTTACGTCCCCTCCTGTGCTCACGATCGCGGTCACGTTCATAGTGGCTATGACGACTGGACGTGCTACCAGTGCTGCCTGCACGTTCCCTGGGTCGGGGCGATTCACTACCGCGATGTGGTCGTGGAGACTCATTCCGTAATGGTCGAGGGGAATGTTCTAACCGTGGAGGATGTTTTCTATCCCACTCACGATCGTCTTTATGGTTCACTCGGCTGAAAAAAATATAGATATAAATTTACATTTACTTTTATTCCTGGTGGAATCAACATCCGAATTGACATATATCACATGCATGTAGCACACATACGAACTTATAGTGGGGCTCACATATGAACTTGCCTCATTTGTGAAAGACTTTTTTCCAAGATGGTGGGGGCCACAATCCTGCTTCTCATGACATGCTATGTGAATTTTCACCGAACGTGTATCGGGGAAGGTAATGTTTTCAGTCGTGTGTGTCTGTGTGTATGTCGATCTATCTGGACTATACTTTTGAATTTACCTAGAAATACATACTTTTGAACCGCCTGACCAAGAAACTTCACTTTTGGTATGGAGGTACGTCTTTATAATATCTAGGTCAAGTTTGAGTACCAAGGTTATTGGGTCAAGTTCAAGGTCACAGGGAATAAAATAATGTTCAATTTTTGACTGTAATTTGTCAATATGATCTGTTCTGATATTGGTGAGCGATATACAAGGTCATGGTCAATATAAAGGTCAATGTCATTTAAAAGTGAGCATCATTTCAAGGTCATTTTTTAAAAAATTTCATGAATTTTTCTATGTTTTAATGTTTATGGCATTTTAATGAATATTTGTAAAGTGGGTGGTTTGGCCTTCGATTGAAAGGCATTCTTGTTTGGTTATGTCTTTGCACGCCGAATTTGGAAAAGAACCAAAAAGAAAAACAACCACCAAAAAAACAAAAACCATTCGTCATGATGCTCCTGCTCTTCGACAACCGGTTCTTTAATGTCGTCTGGTCTACCTTTTCAAGGGTCTGCCACCAATATCAAGTGAGATACAAACACATTATAGGAAAATGGGTTCTCAAACTGTTGATATTTCAGTGGAGAGTGCATATTTCAAGAAATTATTTTGCTAATTCAATGGGTAGAAAAGAGCGTATCAGTGATCACCCTGAGTACTTGCACAATATCCTTCTACGCCTTGGTGCTTATCATATCTACACAACTACATGGGAGTGTGTCGCAGTACTGTACTGGCCAAAATGTTCCTGAATTTTTCACTGAGTGGAACGACATAATTTTCGTGTGCATTACATATGTCCGTGTAACTTACATAAAAGTTACAGGTAAAACGCTCTGATTTGCTAAAACTCTGACAAATCAAAGACTTTTCTACATGTTATGTTGGATTTACGGAGATATGGAAAGTAAAATTGCTGCTGGCAGTCATCCAGCATTGGTACACGTTACATGGTTTGGAGGACATGGGATCTGTAGTACTCTGCCATCTCACCTGACGAACCAATACATACATGCTACCTCTCTCGTATGTACACAAACATCGCTGCACTTTACATTTTATGCATTCATAGCATTTACGACAGTGCGAGCAAGTCAAGTCATCCTATGTCGTTTTTTTAAACTCTCGCATGACTTTTTATGCCATTTAGGGTCATTCATACCTATTTCACCTTGAAAACGGAACAGGGCAATTCAAGCACAAATTTCAGTCATACACAATATACGATTGCGAATTGGTTAATTAGCCGCTAGGAAGCCAAACCTGTAATGTTCTATTATCTTGAAAAGCTAACGTTAAACAAACATACAACCATATTTAAGCCGGGCCGGTAGGCGGCCCGACTTAATGTTGTGGGCAAGAACTTCAAAATGTTTGCTGTGTACTTTGGAAATATGGAGGGGGGGGGGGGGGGGGGGGGGGGGGGGGGGGGGGGGGGGGGGGGGGGGGGGGGGGGGGGGGGGGGGGGGGGG
>JBCAUI010506906.1:0-12858 GCA_038406195.1 Haplosyllis anthogorgicola | reverse complement strand
AGTGGTTTTGCCCCATTTAACTGTGGAACAATTGACAGGTAACTTGTTATGCACTAGTTGTCAGCAGTGTCAACACTCAGCACATCCTAGCCATTCAATGCACCAATCATCGCAAATAATTCAAAATAGAAGCCGTGTCAATATGGTGTATCACCAAGTGTTGACTGCATAAGTGCTCACGCAACACTCAAAATGTGAATTTCATGCACTGCACAAACAATATTTGCTCAATTTCAGTGACTCATACCATATCACTGAAAATGTGCTCTCTGTTTTCATCATTTGCGACTTCGAGCGATATTTTAATTTCATGACAAATCGCTGTTTTTAAATATAAAGAAGAATGTAATAGTCGAACGCATTCACGTGTGGCACGTGTACAGACTAATGTCTCAGTCTAATCTAGAAAAGTCTAGATGTCTACACATTTTCATTCAAAGTCAGATATCTAGCTAAGAAAATAAAATCTAGATAAAGTAGATATCTATCAATCAGTTCAAAAGCTTTAGGACGAAAGAATTACAGGTAATTGACAAATATGCTCGTCAAAACAATAAACACTTAAAATACCAAATGTTGCTGATTTGTTTACTTAAGTTTCTTGATGTCCTGATATCTTATATCTGCTAATCATTGAAAATATTTGTGTGCATAAGTGTACTCAGTATCGAACATGCTGAGATATCAGTTTACATAAAAGCTCATTACAACATGGGAAATTAAATTGGTATAAAATAACACTTGACATAAATGGTTAAGTATTTTTCTGCAGTAGTTCATTAGAATAGTTTTGGCAATAAATTTATCTATTTTATCTAGATAACTATCTGCCTTTTTACTAGACATCTAGATATCTAAAAATTCAGACAGACTGAGACACGAATACAGACGTTATGGACTGAGACAAGTGAAAGGTGCGTGTAAACCTCAAATCAGGTATCTACTTCAAACAGATCTCACCTAATTTTTGTTAAAAACAATATGTGCTAACTCAAAAAAATCAGGCTGAATATACCAGCTTCATTTTATTCAGTAAACATATTGATACGGCTTCTATTTACAATATTTTAACCCTGGGGTCATTACTTGACAGAATTTCACGCAGATGTCAGGCTAATTTGGTTTGGTGCCCTGGGTCACGGATCAGTGCTCAGAACAGCACAATGGAACAATAAAGATCCAATAGTTCATGAATGTAAACACTGTACCATGCTAAAATGACAGCATGCACTGAATTGCATTGTTTCATGCCCCAGTTCAAACCTCACACCTAATCAATTGTAACAGTGACCAGGTTATGCATTTCCAGTGCTGTGTTTATATTTTTGCTCAGTGCATTGAGGTCTACGGCAGGAGTCAGCATCTCCTAAGGAGGTATTCGTAAATAGAAGGCAGTATCAATATGAACAAGCGAGGCTTTTTTGTTAAAAGTAAATAGGCAGAACAGAATCAAAGTATTGTATAAATAGAGTTGTCAAACTGCACGTCTTTTAGGTTTCTGTACATGTACATTTAAAATGGTGCAGTGAAAACTGTAATTTAAACCATGGAAATACATCGCATAAAATCACCCGATTCCCCTCAGCTGCTAACGTAAAGCCGCTGAGTTATTCACTGATGTTACGTTCGCTACTGAGGTGGAATCTGGTGATTTCAGGATTCTTCTTACAAGTACCGAGTCATGAAATCCTATTTATTCTAGGTTTTTCCAAATTGGTTTTGGTGGAATTAGGCTAATTAGACTAAATTTGTTTTCTGGTTTTTTTAAACCAAAATGGCAAATATTGGAGAAAACTTAAAACAGTATGTTCCTAATTATAATAATGATACTGGAATTGATACCAGAATTTTAATTGCAATTAAACAACAATGTATTTCAGCAAATATTATGTCTGTTGAATTAGGCAATAATTCCGAGCATTAAAACCAATTTGGAAAAACCTCTAATGTCTTTCGAATGAAATTCGCAAAAACCATGTGGTCTTCAGCCTAAAAACAAACTTCCGGTCATCTAAGATGGCGGCACATAATGACGTCAAAAACTCCCTATGTTACCACAATTTCACATGTACTCGAAAGACAATAAGCAGTTATAAATAATTGCCAAATTGTTTTTCTGTAAGACTTTCCTACAATGCTCCCTGAAATAAAACTACCAACAGAAATGAAGATTATTTCAGCCGACCAAGTTGACGTTAAACGTGCAGCTTGACCTCGCTTTTGCATTAATATTAAACAAAGAGAAGCTGCGACGCAACTGTCAGTCGTATCTTTACTCAAAGCGGGAACTTTATCTGATTAAATAAGAAGAAAAAACACAGAAACTATCGACTTTTCTGCTTTATTTTTTACGGAATTTCTAATGTCATTTACAAAGAGAATAACTGCAGGCTGAATATAAGAGGTTTATCTTAATTCGTATCTAATCTTATTTTGTCTAATTTGCCTAATTTGTCTAATTAGATAAAATTGAAATGTGGTAATTTCGGCAGTAACACACAGATTCAGTACGTTCGAACAGTGTGATGTGGTAGTTTTACTGGAAATGGTTCAATTTACATGTGCTGAACACAATGCCATATCAAAAATTGGTAACATTTTGGTACATTTTTACCATGCCTAATTAGACAGATTAGACAAAATAAGCCTGAGTACGAATAAGGAAAAACCTAGATAAATATCACTATATATAGTATTCATCATATTTACAATATGATACAGTATTTTATTAGAACAAAATAATTGACTCGAATTTTCCATCGTGTTTTTTTTTATCTTTTGGTTAAGATAAGAAAGCACACAAAGTAGGATTTTCTTATTTGTTTCCCCTGCTTAGGTAAATTAGGCAGATTAGATAGATTAAGCAGAAACTTTAGGCAGACTAAATTTGATAATGAACCTAAAATTAACCATGGACCATCAGAGCAAGAAATCATCGTAGAGCCCTTATCAAAAGTTTACCATAATATTAGCATTGTAATCAATGAAATCAATTGTTGAGGGGCCTTAAACATTTTATAGTAATTTCATGATCTGTATCAGGTGTTTTAGTTATAAATTCACTGCCTAATCTACCTAATCTGCCTAATTGAACAGGTGCAATTAGTAAGAAAAAGACTCAGATGGTGAAATTACTATTAAAAGTTAACGTCCAAATTTCAGTAAGTCAGCATGAAAGTCAATTGAAAATTTCATGCTGAGTTATTGAAATTCGGACGTTAACTATTAATAGTAATTTCAACATGTGGGATAGTTTCTTCCCAAAGAACATCTGGATGGTCATTAAAACTTGCTACGGACAGAATGTCATTCAGCACAAACAAGTCAAAGTGTTACAAACATGACTAAATAGTATCAGATACATTTCACTCACCTAAGTGTCAAATGCTGTAAGTTGAGCAACTATCTACGTAAAGTGTGAATAAATATATTCCAGGTTTTTCGAAATTCCTTCACTAGTTAATGTTTATGCTATTCATAAATATGTTTTTATTCATTTTGATGACTCCCCAAGTCAGGAAATATTTTACACATTCAGGCAAATTTTACTAATAATTGAAGTAAGATTCACCAATTGAAGAATTTCGAGAAACCCACACTAAATGCATGTCCACACATAAGGCTCAGTGGTATGAAACGTAGCTCATCGCATAGAAAACAGCTCACGAAATCAGAGCAGCTTCTGGGACAATAAAATAAGATCCACGCTGTCCCTGAACATAACCACTGCGTGGATTTCTATTGTCCTAATAGTACCCCAAGTGAAAGAAATTTCAAAATTGAAAATCAGTATTGCCTCTGTGCCTCGCCATACCAAGAAATTACAATCAGTTGGATATCAATAGACCAATCTGATCTCATTTCTTGATATGGTTTTAAGTTTTGATCCAGCACGCTTAGTTGGCTTTTTATTCAAAATGAGATCAGATATTATGAGCTTGCAATTCTAATTGCTTTGGATTTAAAGCTTAACTTGATAATGGAATGATTTATTCTGAAAATGAAGTGCCAGCTTAAGTAATTAGTTCTGAAATGTCAGAAGAATAAGTCACTGATTCTTGAATGAGTGGAGCCTCCAAGTTGACCTCTTCACTACTCGGAGTAATATCGCCATTCATAGGAAATAGTTCCTTTACGCATGCGCAATCACTCCTGAACTTCCTGTTTCCTGTGTTATTTTTTGCCTCGGCAGAGATGCTTTGCTTTAACTTTGAGTGTTTGTAGTATAAACAAGCAGCTCCAGTAAGAAGGAATAAGAGGAACAAAGTACAGAAGAAGGGAATAACAATGACCTTGACCTTGCACTCCCAGGAGCCAGGTCTGTAATCAAACAGTCTCTTTCCTCTCAGCTCCACAGGACCCAGACATCTGTGATCATCCAACGAGTCCAGATGGAGCTTAGCGAGCTTAAGCCAGTCAATGAAGTCCTTCATATTACAAGTACACAGGAAGGGATTACCAGCTAAGCTCAGAGATTCCAAACGATCCAGATGCTGAAGATGCGTGTGGTCCAGTTCCATCAAATCATTGTAGGCCAAATCCAGATTGTGCAATTGCTTGGAAAAAGTGAATGTATCACTGTCCACGCAAGAGATACGGTTGTAATGCAAAATAAGGTCCTTTAGCTTGGGCTGCGTAGTGATGACCCGTGATGGTAAGGCATTAATCCGGTTGTTCCCGAGATCCAGAACCTTGAGATTACTCGTCTCAAACTCCACGTTCCATCCGTCTCTATCGTACACGGATCCACCGATCCTGTTCCCGTTCAGCTCCAGTGTCTCCAGTCGTCGCAACCCGTGGAAAGCCTTGGCGTGCACGCTCTTGATCTGGTTGTTGTTGAGCTTGAGGTGGAGGAGGTTCCGCATGCCCCTGAAGGTGCCGTTGTGCAGCTCCTGCAGGTGGATGCTTCCCTGCACGTACAGGGTCTGCAGGGAGTGCATAGACTGGAACGTACCTGTAGGGTTAGGATTTTACGTGTTAATTACAACATCAGATCAAGAAATCATCACAGAGGCCTATTTAAAAGTTTCGACGCGTAATTTCAGTGAGTTCAGAGACATCTATTGGCCTGCTCATACTATTGCAATCAACTTAAGGTGACACTTCACATAGGCCAGCATTTCCGAGACCGAAACTTTTTCTTACAATTTCTTGATCTGTACAAAATTTCCACTATTTGTTCATATTCTTTAAAATAAAACTCATCTTGTGTTTCCAAAAGGTAATACATATAATGCATGCATGCTGCTTTCTGTACTTCTTTCAAACTGGTCTAAAATAGCAGCAGCCCATTCGTACACAGGGTACAGGACCTAAATCTCTTGATGCCCAAGTAGCCGTATGCAATTTCATGATGACAGACCAGAAGCTCCATAGGCACAATGGTAAAATGGTGACAGTATATTGAGTCAGGGGAATTTTCAACTTTTGGACCAATTATCAATGCCATCTTAGGATATTACCAAAAAAGTAAAATGAGAAGACATAGAGAGGTGTTTTAATTATGTCTTGTCATCTTTATTTTACTGAAATATTGTAAAATAATTGTAAAAAGTGGTCCAAATGGGATATAATCATGATCAGAAATATAATTCCATAATGACAGTTCCTATATTTTACCATTGTGTCTATGGAACTTCCATTCTGTCATTATTAAATTGCATACGGCTACTTGGGCATTAAGAGATTTAGGTCCTCCACCCTGGTACACCGCAAGTTTGTTTTCCGAGTGACATTGATAATGAATTCAGCAGTGTTGTGTTGTGTTAACCTTTAGGTACCATGTTCTAACTTTCATATTCTTGTACTGACTAGAAATCTTACCTCTAAAAAATTAATAACTCATAAAAAATATGTATAAAGTGTAGTACCTGGTTCTATGTAGAATATAGGATTCTCCGTCAGGTCCAGCCCCTTCAGTTTGTTGAGCCCCTCGAACATGCACTTCCGCAGGGAGGAGATGCGGTTGTTCTGCAGCAGGAGGAAGTGCAGGGCGGGGAGCACGTCCTGCGTGAAGCGCACGAGGTTCTGCGCGTCAGACATGACGTTATGACTCAGGTCCAGGTACTCCAGGCTCTTCAGTGGCGCCCCGTACGAGAGGTACCCACATTCTGTTAAACAGCTGCAAAACACAAACGTGCTGAGTCAGCAAAGAAACCCCAATAGATCAGTGAAAGAACAATAACATGTATCGTTCTGCTGTGCATTGTCAAATCATGAAATTCTTATTGTTACAAAACTGATGGAAATTACATGACATCAAGTTGTAACATCCTTCAATGACACTAAACCTCCACTCCTTTACGTGTCTTCTTCAAACGTAATTTCATAAATAAAATATCAAGATAAGAGTTGTACTACATATTAACTATACTTTTATCTTTGTTGACAGAACAACATAAAATTTGTTTCCAAACGTTTCCAAACATAATTTTTCTGAGCTTTCAAGTCTGTATTGTTAAGTGTGATACCGTCTTGTATTAACATTCAATTAAGTTTGACACAGTCACGTCACAAGTTTCTATCATTTCAGTCACATCTTCCTTTCTTTGTGACGTTTTCTTCTTCTGTTTCCAAGCACAGTAACTAATGAGCATGATGACACTGACAGTTTCAATTACCTGATGAAGTTGTGCCTCAGACTCAGCTTCTTCTTCAACTTGTGTAAACACTTATAATTACCTGATGAAGTTGTGCTTCAGACTCAGCTTCTTCAGCTTGTGTAAACCCTTGAAGGCGTCAGGCTTAATAATGTGCAGCTGACAATGGTCGAGATTCAGCTCCTGAAAACAAAGTTTGCAATTAGTTTGGAATTTACTATACATGTCTAGTTTTGCTTCTTGTTTATCGAATGTGACAACACGGTTCCTAGTGTCATGGCGTCATATTATAACCTTACACTTTATGACGTCATCATGTGCCGCCATTTAGGTCATCATTGCCGTTCTCGTTGATTTCAGGCGGAAGACCCATGGTCTTTGCAACTTTTTATACTACACACTTCCTACACATTTTCGTTATGCTGAGTGCACTTTAGACTATGGATTATCTCTTAAGGGATTCCTACTTCTTCTTGGATGTAAGTCTAATGCTAAAAACAGTGTTAGTGTGGGATGCCTGCAAAAGACCAAGGTCCATCACAAGAAGGAATACTCATTCATGGCTCATCATGGTGTTTGTGTACTCTTCTAA
This sequence comes from Haplosyllis anthogorgicola, assembly GCA_038406195.1. Taxonomy (NCBI): domain Eukaryota; kingdom Metazoa; phylum Annelida; class Polychaeta; order Phyllodocida; family Syllidae; genus Haplosyllis; species Haplosyllis anthogorgicola. Next base: position 5,667 of record JBCAUI010506906.1, on the reverse strand, counting down.
TGTTCTCCCTACTTACACAGTTTGTCATGGACTCACAGAGATAAGATAACGATAAAGCTCTGCCAACTTAAGCCTGAGTACACACAATCTGCAGTCAGCAGTTAAAGGAAAACGCCAACAAGCTGAGCTAAGCCCTTCATTAGGAGCCCTATTCTTAGATGTGCAGCATAAGAATTGATGGTTCATTCATAGTGATGAAGGCTTATGGAGCCCAGCACCTGCTTATCTCGGGTCTATAGCCGACTTAGATATGTATTCATCACCCATCTTTCTGCGAATATATCTCCATAAAGCGCAGCTGTTAAAGCCGCCACTGAGACCCATTTCCACTCAGCATACATCGCATTTTATGGATATTTGCTACTGTAAAAATGAGGCAGTAGAAATGAGGCTTATGCAAGGCACAGAACGAGTGGGAAGCACAAGGATATGTCCGGTGTGTAAAGTTGTCTTTGTAATTATTTGTTCTGGGAAATAATTCACCTTATGGAGGATTGTTACAATGTCTTGTGACCAATTTAAAAACGATATCTCTCACATATGCTCATGTGAGACAAGTCATAAATTATGATGGCATTATTTTTTATGCTTAGATCATTAAATTTTCTATCAATTTTATTTCAAACAAGCTTCAATAACCCAGAGTGAATTTCAATTTTGCTAAACTTTCAAAAAATTATAATAATTTATTGATTAATTTATCTGAATTGGTCTTAAAACGACGCATATGCGTTAGTACCGTTGCCAATCTTGACGCTAACTTCTACACGTGAAGAGAATTCACCTCAGGAGATTGCACCTCAACAGTGATTACAGCTAAATCAATGCGCTATAATAAACGTCTTATATCAAAATACCAACATTGGTGACCTTTAATTGCTGGAATATCAGACTTAGATGTAAAGCTGTGAAATATTTGTTGTTATTCATAGACGTTGCCTTCGCTGATGTGATACCGTAGACTGATTTCGGCGTACTGTCTTTGTGTACTGCACAATTTATAACGAAAAGAAAACGTGTTAAATTCATATTACCTGTAGATGAGAGAGATGTCTGAAGAACCCGTTGTGCAGCCCTCGCGGGAAGGCCCCGTAGTTACCGTCTAACCGTAACAGCTTCACGCGTACGCCCTCTAGTGGCTCAAACAGGTCAGACGTCAGGTGGTCCCCACTGTCATCTACCAGGATGTAGGCCAAGTTCAAAGTCGCTGCAACGAAAATATCATGATAGTGTAAGGTCATTGAAATGGACATTAAACGAACTAAAGTTAAGTAATTAAACTTGTCAACATAAAATAATTAGCCTGGCGTAGATGGACTTTTCCTGATCATTCTTTACAAATACTACTAATGTCATGAAATAATTTTTTATAAGCAAAACTATTGTGAATGGGCAAGAAAATGTATTTCTTTGGGGTATTTAAATAACTTTTTATGGCAGTAGCTTCGCTTGGGATTTGGCATAAAACGGTGACAGCTGTGATACCCATGGTTTAGTAGTCAGCATGAAGCACTGCCTTGCAGATGGCCTGGTTTTGATTTCTAATCAGTGCAAATATGTTGGGAACTGACAACTAAAACACAGCCTCACCAATTAAAGATGTCAAATTGGTACCAGCCCTGTGTGGGAGGAAAGGTTGTAGCCCCAAAAACTGACACAGAGCGACAGCTGATCGTCATGAGGTGATGACTCTTTTATCGAATCATTGACACCAAGATTGGGTGAGTTCTCGGGACGTATCATTTAAATAACTGCCAAAAGTTTAAGGTCCCGCCACAATCGAATTTCAATTAAACTTCATGCTGGGTTATTAAAACTCTATTGAGATATAATTGATAGACATTCAATAGGATCTGTTGGTTCCTGGCTCAGAAGTTACATGTAAACCGCATTTGAGGAGCAATATGAGTCGCATTTTCGGCAAATCAAGTGGAAAACTTCAACAACCACAACAAGTGTACCATGATGAAGCATGTCACCTTCATCTATAGATACCCAGTATTGATGTGTGAGTACGGAAGGTTGTGCCTGAGAGATAACGAAGGATTTTAATTAGTCCGATTCTATGTCACTTACCTAGAGATGAATTGCTGAGGCTCTGGAAGAGCTTGTGGAGCTGGTCCGTAGGAATTCCTGTGTACGACAGATCCAGTTCCTTCAGCCGGCTGAACTGACTCAATGTGTCGTTGTCAACCTGCAACATACAAGTAGTTTACATGTAAATTTGTATGACAGTAACTCCATATACAGACTGCTAAATACATGTTCACGTATATTTCAAAATTAATTTTGCTTGTCTAATTAAGCTATTTAACCTAATTTTCTTCAAACCTTGACTGACTGTGTCGCTTCCGTAATGCATGAATGTTACATAACTCACTAACTGTCTTCGGAGGAACGACTCAAAAAATCTATTCTGCATTTTATCTTCTAATTGTTGGTGTTGGGGAGAACAAAGCTAAAGATATCATTATTTACAAATATCATTAAACCATCTGTTTAATTCAGAGACAAAGTCTGTGGTATTTGTGTTCCATATTTCTCATGTTTCGCACTGTTTAAAATAAAAGGATCAGGATTCATGACCCGAAACACTTGTTGCTTTGACGTCAGCAACAAATGACGTTAAACGATTGAAAATGAATGTAGTGACGTCATAATCTGCATGCACGAGGGATAAATGTCGGGATTCCAACGGTTTGCGACAAACTCATCTCTTGTTCGGATATCTTTTCCTCAAGATTTTTTTGACGTGCTAAATTAATATTCCTAGTTCTTTTTTGCCAGTATGTTCTTGTTAGAGTTTTCTGTTAAGAGCCTTCAGGATATTTAGAATGTTATTACTAAAGTACTCCGATAGAAGCCTTCGGGCCACCTTGTAAGGACACAGAGGTGACACTATGGATGTTGCGAGTAAATTAATTACAGCTGAACCTGCCATGTTCACTTCTGCTGCAGGTAAGTGACAAGCCATAGTGTAATCCATTAAACCTCGAGTGTTCCCCACTCTGTTTTGTTTTTCCCACTTAATAAGCTGTGTGACCTCTGTGCACTTTATTTAATATTTAAAACGAGGATGTCTATATAACGGTTATCAAGTCTCATGTCCCTTTACCCACAGGTAGCAAACAATGCAAAAATTTTCTGAGTCTAGCACCAAAATACAAAGAATTATTTCCCCAGAGAGTGTCTGATTTGGCCTGAAATGTGATCTCGGAGTTGGGGTGTGAAACTTTTATAAATAATATGGCGTCTGGGAAGTCAACTCAATATTTCTATCGATTCAAGAGGCCGTATTGCCACATTTGGCATTCGGTTTAAAAATCCAAAAGAGAGTTAAGCTACATGTTATTCTGGCTAAATTTGTATCATATAGGAGGGATAGGAGGGATTACGCAATGAAAAGTTTTTTCAAGTTGGAAGATAATTAAAAAAATAAGCTTCCCTTTGAGATATATGAACAAAGTTTATTCAGACTTTTTCCTGAATGCGCAGGCTGGAATCTTTTATGATATGGTTTGCTTCTTTAATTGGAAAACTTATCTTCTCGCAGAACTTTTGGTCTTATCTTTTCAAGTGATGTTTGAGCCAGACTTAACATTGCTTTCACTTACTATCCGGGGAATCCGTAGATGGATGTACATTCTTGCATTCAAATCAGAAGAAAGTATCTTCTCTGAGGAAACGAAATGTTCACTTCGTCGAACACAATGACACAAAATGAAAGCGTGAACTCCTCATCAGAATACAAACTTTACATTGGAAATTTATCAACTGCAGCAAGTCCACTTCATATGGGTATAATTCAATGGGGCAATAGCAAAAGACTCCAAGGCACAGTGGTAGCACTTTTGATTATGCATCCTGAGGTCCCCTGTTCGAGTCACACCTTATTTTGTAATTTTTTTTGTACATTCCATAAGCATCGTCACCTAGCTATATTTCGTAACTTACAATTACAACTGAAATGTGTTGTTTCCAAAATGGTGTCTGTTTTTGGATTGTGATTCAGAGGAAGACAGTTTTATCCAGTTCAAATAATACAGTTTCATGTTTGTGCTTTGTCGCATGGAATTGTTTGTTCAAAAGTTCCCAAAACTGAAGAGAATAGTCTTCCATAGTGAAGAATTCTATTCATTACCAAAATAGTCGCACTGCAATTAACTATGTAAATCACAACGTTCTCATTTATGTGTTTCTGACAAAGTTTCCAGCAGTGTTGTCACGACCAGTCGAACAAGCCGACTAGTCGAGAATTATGTCAAGAGTCGACACCAAATTTTAAGTGTCGACTAGTCGGCCCGTACAAGGGAATGATAATAAATTGCAAACATTTGTTTACAGAAATATTCAGAAAACATTTTAAGACACAATGTGGTACACTTGTAGTGATGCACGAAACTGATCTTACAGTTATAGTTGATTACTAGTTGCATTAATAAATTTATAAGAATCATTTCATTAAAAGCACACATTTTTGTAGGTGTGAAATGACAAAATAAGTAATCTCTGACAGTCGACTGTCGTGTCGACGAATTGTGTCCGACTGTCGACAGGTAAAATTCAAGTGTCGCGACAACACTAGTTTCCAGTGTGTCTGGAACAATTCCTAATACCGAACCGCAATGTGGAACTTATTGGAATTAGACAAATGAATCCTTTGCACACAACTATTTAGTGAACTACAAAACTACAATAGGTTACATTAGGTGTGCACTCCTCAGCTGCTGGTTTTAGACTGAGAGGCAATAGAGAGATGCTCAGCTACTGAGTATGACGCTAATGAATATTCATGCAATTAGATTTTAGCTGCTGTTCCTACATTGCACAGGTGTGCACGCGTGCATGTTCCAGAGTTCCTAAATAGGAAGCTTTACCGATATTACGACAGTTACTTGTGTCTAATCATGTCGCAAGTTACACACAGTACACAAAAAAAGTATCAGAACTTTAACACAGTACCTAATGGGAACTCCCTTACGTACTCTTGTGTACATAATTGACACGGTTTTTGTGTAATGAAAGCCTAAGAAATCGCTTGTTCAAGTCAATTAGGTCGAGGTTTTCTATCCTTGCATTCTCATTGCCCTGCATCTACCAGTAATCAGTTGTCCGCGCAAAGCAATTCATTTTGCGCTTTTGACGGCGGCTGCGCTTATTATCAGTGATCCCGTCAATGTGATATATTGACGCGGGACTGGTTCCTACAGACAGAGTAATTACAGTTAATGAGAGGAGAGGACAGGCTTATTTACTGGGAGGAATCAATGGACTGGACCATCTTAAACACACCGTAGAGACGCCAAGTTACACGTTATCTATACGTGTGTGATTAAATTGTAATGTTAAGCAAAGGCAAAATGTCATATGAAATCACCAGATAAAATTCTACTTGAAGAAGGAGTGTTTAAACGTGTTGCTTGACCTCACACAATTGAATGTGTAACGTTTAACGTGCAGCTTGACATCACACAATTGAACATGCAGCTTGACCTCACCCAATTGAACATGCAGCTTGACCTCACACAATTGAATGTGTAACGTTTAACGTGCAGCTTGACCTCACACAATTGAATGTGCAGCTTGACCCGACACAATTGAATGTGTAACATTTAACATGCAGCTTGACCTCGCACAATTGAACGTGCAGCTTGACCTCACACAATT
>JBCAUI010506895.1:0-12858 GCA_038406195.1 Haplosyllis anthogorgicola | reverse complement strand
TGACATAAATTATCCTTTGAAGTGAAGTAGCAGTGCCATTTGCTGGTTTAAAGATGTGTATTGTTGGTTCGGATATGGAGGTATTCCGTTTTTATAAAGGGGTGATAGGTAAAATAGAATGGAGAATGTTGTTGTTAGGTATACATCTGTACTAAATGTGTTTTCAGAATAAGTTCCAGCAAATAAACTCAAATCCAATAACAAAAATGCCATCAAAAGTTTTCAAAGCATATAAAAGTGACAAAGCTAATTGATTGATTGATTGGTTATTTATTGTTACTGTTGATCTTAGTCGTATGCAAAAGTCACAATAATTTTATAACAGAATTAATTATACGTAAAATATCAACGTAACAGACGTCAGATAAATCTAAGATTGGCCGCCGTAGCGGAGCAGTCTATCGATATTTTCAAAATGAGAACACTTGTTATTTATGCATATGGAACACTAAAATCTAATAAAGGCATGGTACATTTAATCTTTAAGGTTTTAGATTAGATATTTCCCCGTGGTGCTTCGAAAAACTATGTATATAAATATAACTTCATATACTTTTAGAGACAAGGTTGAATAATTCATTGGTTATTGACAAAGAGCATTTTGCGGGAAATAAATTGGCTCGTAACCCTTGTTTAATTTAGGGTTCAAGAGCAGATAAAGTACTCTTGGCTTTCAATAATGTACCGTTCAGTGAAGGAAAAAATATTTCCATGGGAAGAAAGTTCTCTCAGTTTTAGGTGCACTTTTTTCTGTGTCAGTAACACCGGGTGGAATTCTATTTTGCCTCAGATGTTACCAAATTATAAAAAAAGAGCCATTGCATCAGTAAGAACTGGTTGTTGGTATTTCAAACAATAATTAGAATGTTTTAGGAATTCAGTATACAAAAAGTGTATCAGAACTTTAACAATGTACTTTAACCGCTCGTACACAACAGTTGCATGAATAATTCCAATGTCGTGCAAACGTGAACAGTGATAGGTTGGCCCCTTCGCATTTGAACCAATTTTGCACATGCTGGGTTAATTACTTTTCAATTTACCTATCTTTATTTTTCCCAGATACTATGGTTCGGCTTTGTTTTAAAATGTGATATAGAATTGGTTGTATTAACGTCTCTAGCTAACCTGGATCATGAATTTATACAACAGCTCGAATAAATGTAAGTAATTAAAATCCGAAAGTATAGAAACCTTAATGAATATTTTTGCATTTGTTTTCAGTCCTTTAACATCACACAACCCAAAGGTAATGCCGGTCATGGACAAGGAACTGGTCACGTGAACCCAGCATTCGTGTATGACAATAACGTCACACATCCTAATGACGTCAAACTTCCTCTTGGAACCAAAGAAAAGAATGGTGCAGTGGTCAAGAGAAAAAAGGGAGAACCAATAACAATAGATGAAGAGAACTGGGGTGTGGTAGAGTTGGAGGACACAACCAAACCATGGAAAGGTAAGTAGTGCTGTCGACCTTCACTCTATTTATCAGAACCAGGTCCATGAAATGATATTTGACAAAATTGACAATATTTGCTGTTTTGTCCAGTTCATTACAGGAATTTCTTGTTTCATTACACAAACGTACATTGGTATTGCTCCAATCTCTTCAGATGGAGATCAGTTCTATTTCACTTCCCTTAATTTCGTGTAATTAGATGTAACTTATTCAAATTTGATATTCTACTTAAGAGAATCATCCCATGGTACTTAAGAGATAAGATTTTAGATGAGATATGGATGCAGTAACAAACGGAAAAGTTTACATGTATGCTTCCACGAAAATAAATTAGGTCCAAAATCAAGAATAACAAGAATGCCTTTCAATCGAAGGCTGAACCACCCGCTTCGCCGATAGTCATTAAACACTTAAGATATTAAAACATGAAAAACATTACAAAAATATAGAAACTTAACCTTCAAATTACCTTGATCTTTAAATGACCTTGACCTATATTTTGACCTTGACCTTGTATATTGGTCAATTAAATTAGAACATTTGAGAATTGCAAAAATCAACCAAAATTTAAAAATTGACCTTGAAATGACCTTGACCTTGAAATGACCTTGACCTTTATTTTGACATTGACCTTATTTACTTCCAAGTAACATAGAAACACATGATATTGGTAAACAGTCAAAAATAGCACATTTTTATAGCTGTGACCTTAAACTTTACCCAATGACCTTGGTACTCAAACTTGACCTAGATATTATAAAGATGTGCCCTCATTCCAAAAATGAAGTTTCTAGGTTAAGCGGTTCAAAAGATATAGTCTGTACAGACAGACAGACTAACACACACACACACACACACACACACACACAGACACGACTGAAAACATTACCTTCCCGCATACACGGGTGGTAAAAACAGTCCAAAGCAGGATACCATCTTGATTTCTGTCTAGAATCGTGCAACACAAATGGTTCAGTGAACAATTCACTGCCCACGCATGTGGGCCAGTAAGGTTTTCAGTCGAATGTGTATCTATTTGGGCAATAAATTTTTAACTACTGGCCCTAGAAATTTCATTTTTGGAAAGCAGGTATCTTTATAATATCTAGGACAAGTTTAAGTACCAAGGCCGTAGGGGTTAAAGATTAAGATCACATCAATAAAGATTATAATGTGTTATGACTCATGGTTATGTTTGAAAGAAAAAGTCCAGAATACTGGCGTATTTTTATTGTCTTCCATTTCCTTTCAATATTTAACGATGTGCACCATTTTTCTGTTTAACATAAGTTACATAAAAGTATTACCAGATATGATACTCTATTTGATCAAAGATGACTAGCGCAAACTACAGGGCAGTTTAAATATCCAGTTCACGCACTTTACAATAAATTATCTCAGTGTCCTTGATCCTGACAAATTGACCATTATTTTATCTTTAAAATAAAGGTCCAAGTGTTAAACTTAAAGATAGTAATACTTGGTTACAGCAATAAAAGAAAAATTAGAGCAACAATCTTTGGCTCTGTTGACTTTAAGGTGTTTCTCTGTATTGCAAATCATCAATTTTGAAAATATTATATCAGTTTTAGAACACTAAAATAGAAGCTACATTTTTGTGTCTCAATAGTGTTTGATTTTGAAAATAAACAATGTGACAATGTGATCTGGTGTAAAGGTTTGATCGCCAACTGTAGTACAATCCTTCTACCTTAATTGAACATTTGATTTTCTCTTTATGAAATCCCCAAAAAAAACATTTTTTGAAATCAGCAACATAATTTCGGAAACAATATTTCGTGTTTTTGCAAGTCAAAGACACAGTATGGATTTCTATTTTTGCAAAATTAACTCCCCTTTTTCGTATTCAATTAATTTGATTTCATTTTAAATTTAATTGTTTCTAATGTTAAAAATTGCACTAATAATTGTAAATCTTTATTAAATTTGTATGTATTTATAACTACTGTCCTGGTGGTAGCACTTGCAACTTTCTCATAACTAAATGAACTGAGCCACTCATTAAAATAATAAATTGTAGCTAATCAAAAGCAATCTGCACTTGGGATTCAATTGTATGGATATCAATGATCATGATGATATGAAGATTCTTTAATTCAAGTGTCATTAGATCTTGTTACGATAAGGTCAAATTAATAATTGAATGTAATTGAATGAACTAATTGTCATATTGTCGTTCAAAGAATTTTAATATTTATTTTGTGATACCGACTAGATATAAATGTATCTAAGTATGTACGTAATAGATCTATTTTTGTCCAATAGATCCGAAAAAGTTATATTTTTAACAGGATCCAAAGAAATCCCCTATTATTTGAGTCAGTCAAGGTTCTTTAAACATAACTGTCGCAACAATAGAATTCCATGTCATGTCTATCACTCGAACAAACGCATCTATTGTTCATAAAATGAAGAGTGATCTTCTATTGTTCTAGTGTTCCAAAATATACAGCAGGAGTTTCATCCTTTTTTTATATTTGTTTGTCAAATTCGTTGGACTGGCATGTAATGTTGAATCTGTTTTTGTATTTTCTGTAAATGTAGTAATTAATTTGACACAAACGTAAAACGTGGGACAACCAATTTTAATGCAACAGTTGTAGAATTATTGTAGATAACAGCTAGATAACCTGTTAATGGTATCCGCATATCTGATAAATTATGAATATCAAATCAAAATTGGATTTCTAAAAGAACTGTTTTATGATATGAAAAGCCGGCAGAAAAGTACGGCATGTTCTCAAATATTTTCGTTTTGTGGACCCCTTGAGGAGCTCAAGAACTAAACACCAAGAACCATTAATGGATTTAAATACCAATTTAATCAACAGAAATTTGTAACATTTTCATTAGAAAATAGTAGATCTATGTGGTATAACCAGCTCTGAAACTGAGAGACTTTATTATCCATTCATTGCAAACACCATTAAAGAAAAAAGTGCACACAAAACATATATCACTTCATAATGGAATGTTTGCCATGCCATAAAAGATACATTTTAAAACGTTCAATGAGCAAATTGTTCATATTTTTGTTCAGACTTGTAGAAATAACCTAAGATTCTTGTTTGTGTAACCTTTCTTCGGGGAACAAAAATGAAACTGCAATCACTATCTTTTGATGTTTTCACCTTGTAATGTTGCAGTACTGTATTACAGTACAAACGTTTTCGCGCTACTTGGAAAATACTGTACTTTAAATCACAACACGCTGTGTTTAAACGCACTTTGATGTACTGGAATGATTTTTTATATGCTTTGCTTTTCGATTTTGAAGTTCATTCTACATCAAAACAGTAATCATTTTTTTCCGTTTCGAAACAAAAGAATTAACACTGAGCTATTGCAAAGGACAACATGGTGTGAGCCGAGCAGAGCAATAGCAAGAACAAAAGATTTCCGTGCTGCGCTTTGAATGCGCTTTGTTCCAAAACTGATAGGAATCATCTGTACGGTTTAGATTTTGGAAAAAAAACCAGCTTGAGGTTCTTTTCTATTAAAATTTACACTTTTCACCGCCATCAGTCTATCGTCTTATACTTTCAGAGTTGGACACCCAAGGGAAAGTTCTGAGAGTGCTGAGTTACGTCGGACGACTCATACTGATTCTGGGGCTCATCTACTTCTTCATCTGCTCCATAGGCGTGCTTAGTGCTGCTTTCCAGTTGATAGGAGGTAAGCCAAATGAAACAGGTCCCAGGTCCTGAAATTCCTATCAATTTGGAAACGTACAGAACAATAGAGAGAATAAAAGAATTCCTCGGTGTACTTTTGGCAGGTTCCCCACCTCAACCGAGAAATGTTCCCTTTTCCTGTCTGAGAGATCTGCCACCGAAATGGTCCAATTTTGAACAATATGTCTTTCTCCAAACAACGTGATAACTGCTCAATATCTATGGCTGAAAAAAACTATTGTTGACGTCTTGCTGACTATTGTCCAACCATCTAACTACCAATTTTTCACCAATGCAGGTAGAACTGCTGGAGATATTTTCTCTAACAACTCCATCCTCTCAAATCCAATATGCGGTTTGATGATTGGTGTACTCGTTACTGTTCTCGTCCAATCTTCGTCTACGTCGACATCTATTGTTGTTACCATGGTAGCAGCAGGAAGTAAGTAAATTTGTTTTTTATCTATTTCACTTCAAGAATGTCTATTCATCAGTGGAATTTAGAGATTCTACCTGCCCAAAACATTATATGATCGCGGTTCAAGATGTAGGCTGATTTCATATGATTTTTATATAGCCTACTGACAGATAACGTCTGAAACCTTTTGTTCCTTTTTAAGTTGGTAGCAATTATGATGTCTGTGTCTATCGATGTAAAATATTAGACTTTATGTCAACCAATCCTTTCTGCCATCATTATTACCAGAGGATAACTAACCCCATTAACAGAGAACACCCAATTGATTTGTTTTTGAAGGAGCGCGGTCCTAATGTTATCGCAATATCGAGAATACCCATTAATGCATGCACAGAGGGCGGTATGTTCTAGCGCGAAATCCCGTAGAGTGACAAATACATTGGGTGTTTTGTAACGAAAGCATAAATGTACCGTACATTCTGGTTTTATTAACAGGAGTTCCATACAATAGTTTTATTAATGTTTTATTAATTTTAAACATATTTTATCATGGTAACGCATTCATTTCAGTTTTGGATGTACCGACAGCCATCCCCATAGTAATGGGAGCAAACATCGGAACGTCAGTGACTAACACTATTGTGGCGGTAGGACAGGCAAACGACAGGGACATGTTCAGGAGGGCTTTCGCAGGTATGATTTGCATTGATTGATCGGCCGCAGAACAAGATTATTCTATCTAAATTTGGATTATTGGAGGTTCACACTGTATTTTCCCACATGAATACTAAGCATGAAATTCTGTTTATGTTTTCCAGAAGGTCAACTTTCCCCACTCATCTTGTTGGTCGAGAGGGTTTTGAAAATAATGCACAATTTGAGGGGCATACAGCATTGGCAGATCCAAGGGGTTGCCGGCGGCGCCTCTCCAACGACCCTTTCTTTTCTTTCATTTTCATAGGGTTTTGGAGGAAAACATTAAAAGGTACCGGGGCGCTCCCTCCAACGAGAAATCCTGAATCCGCCCCTGCAAAGTTTATTTCTCCTGCCAGAGAACTATGTACTCCTGTGAACAACAGCACAATGTCCAAAAATCTAACATTTTGATATATTTATAATATCTCTTTGAACCAACAGGCGCAACAGTTCACGACATGTTCAACTGGTCGACAGTAATAATACTCCTGCCCCTGGACCTGATAGTGGACGCGATCACAGGCACAGGAGGATATCTCTATCATCTCAGTAAGGCCATCGTAGACTCCATTCCCTTACCCGAGGAGGATTCAGAGGAGGTCGTATTCCTGGACGCGATTACAGATCCTCTTACTGAAATGATTGTACAGGTAGGAGAATTTATATTACTGTTATGTCGCTTATTTTTTTAGATTGTATTCACAAATCATCAAATTTTAATCAATCGTTTTGTAATTTTTTTTCGGGAGAAATACCAATCATTTAAATTAAGGTGGATTGCACCTTTCAGACAAAAGTCATTAGAATTTATTCATACTTTTTTCTTGGATCATCTGCCTAAATTATGATCATTTTATGTTTACACGAAAAAGCACAGTGTGCGCTTTAAGGGTCTCCATACACAGCATGTACATGTGTAAGGGTGTAATGCAGATGCAGACAATGTCTAATTGAATTGACCTTAATTAACTTTAATCACAGATGGCATAGATGCATACAATACCCATGACTTTTAACATAGAGATAAAATGAAGGCCATTTTAGCCCTATGTAGTGACTTGATATTAAGTCAATAAATGATATTTTTAAATAGGGTTTATGTTCTTGATTTTGAGATAATCATGCATTTAGAAATGAGCCAAATACAAAAGAAAAACTAGGGAATTTCTACATTATGCCTTATTTGCCTTAGAAATAGTCATTACACATTTCTGAAACTTTCCAGAATTAATCATCCCTTTTTGTGGAACATACAGTGTAAAAAATATTTGGGGGGTTATGGCCTTGTTTTTTTGCTAAAGTGTTAAACGGATAAATCTGTTATTTTTAATATCAAACTGGATCCCAAAATAACATTTTGTGGCTTTCTCCTGAATAAAATTGTATCAGTGATCTTAATTTATCATAAAAATAATAAATACAGTGAAGGAAATGCTGTACTTATGATAAAATGCAAAATCTTCAATGTTGTAAAATAACTGACACTTTACGGCAATTAATAGGTGCAATCCACTTTAAAAGTTCATTGAGGTGTGTAGTCTACACTGATTTTCGAAGAAGCGTCATGGCCAACATCAGACCCTGAAATTTCTATCAATTTGGAAGCATACTAAACTTTAAACCGGGGCCAATGCAGGATATTTTTTATAAAACTATAAATTAAACTTGTTACATGCTATTATTGCAGGTTGACAAAGACGTTATAGAATACATCGCCCAGGGAAGTGAGATGGAAAAGCGCCCCATGTTAAAATACTGGTGTGACGAGGTTGATACCCTATTTGACAAACACAATGCAAGTTAGTATTGTCCGTTTGTTCGTTTCTCTTCCCTCTCTGATCCGTGGAGTAGGGAACATCATTAGACCATAGGTATTTACTTGAGAGAACAATCCCTAGATCTACTGAAAAGAGGAGGAAATGTATTTCCATTCTTTGACGTTTTTTGGCATTATTGTCAGTTCCTCATTCACTGTAATGTTGATAACTAAAGCTCCGCAAATTGAAAAGCTCTTATCAGGCACTCTCCTGTGATTCTACAGACATATAACAAATTGGAAAATTTACAGAGCATGACATATCTGTTTAAGGTGACAAGTTCATCCAGTCGCTGCGTGACGATCCCTTCACGTACAATATTAACGTCACGGACAACAATATAACGGACACTAAGTTCGTATCCTGGATGGATGTGGTCGACGAAAACTCAACCAAATGTGAGTCTTATTGGATTAAGTCCATAGCTTAGGCCAATATTGTTCTCAGCAAATTGACTAAACATTTTAGAGGGTTCGGTTGAGTACACGCTATGCACTATGGATTAATAGCTTTCTAACGTGAGGCTGAATCATCTTCATTGCTTTGTACTGCTTTGTACTTTGTACTGCTCTGACTGTGAAAAAGTACACCAAAATCGCATCAAAACTGTAACACAGTACTCTATTGTAGCTCCCTAATAAAAAAAAACGTTATGTGCATAGTTGATATGATTTCTGTGTAATGAGTTCGCTCTTCCTTTGGGGGATTCAACACTGTTACACTAGCATTCATTCTGGGATGTCTTAATTTTACCTTCTGTTTTTCTAGGTGACTACCTGTTCGTGGGACAGGGTCTGCCGGGCTCTGACCTGAGTGAGACGGTGGTTGGTATCATTCTGCTGATCGCCTCCCTGGCCATACTGTGTCTCTGTCTCGTCATCCTTGTTAAAACACTAGGGTCCCTAATGAGAGGACAGGTCGCCAAAATCATTATGAAAGTAAGTGTGATGCGCTACTGTCATCTCTTTTGTTTTAAAATCAAAACGGATCAAGTAGAAAACGTAAGATAATGAATAGGTCACTACTCTGTACTGCGTGTCTTCCATGTTAATAACCTTGGCATATCTAACAAATTACATGTACTTGTGCCCCCGAAGACAGTAAGCAACACGATGATTTGTGTCTTGTTTTAGTTTGTAGGATTTGCTTTGGGAGTATTACACAGAAATCGTATCAATTGTGTACATGAGGGTATACGATATAAGATACCGTGTATCTGATGCTATTCCTGTGTACTTTAGTGAAGAAAATAACCTCAGTTTTCTCCTTTTCTCAAGGTTATCAATTGGGAGTTCTCCGGAAGGATACTGAACAAGATAGGAATAACGGGCTACATAGCGATCCTGGTCGGGGCAGGTATTACGGTGCTGGTGCAGAGTAGTTCCGTCTTCACGTCCACCCTCACCCCGCTTGTTGGTCTGGGCGTCATCACCGTGGAGAGAATGTATCCGCTCACACTAGGCTCCAACATAGGCACCACCATCACCAGCCTGCTCGCAGCCCTGTCCAATTCCACGAACATTGACCTGACCTTACAAATTGCCTTTGTTCACTTATTCTTTAACATTTCCGGAATCTTGCTGTTTTATCCATTACCTTTCATGAGACAAATTCCAATCCGATTGTCCAAGAAATTAGGTCACATAACAGCTGATTACAGGTGGTTTGCAGCTGTGTATCTCGTCTTTGTTTTCTTCCTGATTCCTGGCGTGATCTTCGGGTTGTCTGTTCCTGGATGGGAGGTCCTTGCAGGGGTGGGAATACCTATCCTGTTGCTCATAGTCATCATCATTATCATCAACCTGTTGCAAAACAAGAAGCCAAGCGCTTTGCCAGCCAAGCTACGCACCTGGGAGTGGCTTCCGAAGCCACTCCACTCTATGGAGCCCTGGGATAGAATCTTCACAAAATGCGGAGATAAATGCGGATTCTGTCCTTGTTGCAAAAACAGTCAGATAATAAATCCGTCAGATGATAAATCCGAGAATAGTTCTGTCGTTGAGATTGAAATATCAAGTAAAGGAGCCGAAAATGGAAACATATCCGTCATTTCAGACAACCGATTATAGTACATTTCAGATTATAGTATATATTTTTTCAAAAATGACAGATTCGTTTTTCTGCCCTAAAACATGCTACAAATTGAATGGCTCTCAGGCTTCTCTATATGTCGTCGTAGTGCCCAAAGGTTAAACTGTCAATCGGATCTGTAATGATTCAATAGTTTGTAAAAAGGGTAAATTGATCTAAAATCATTTACGAGTGTCTTAAAATTTCTGTCTTTAGTGGATTTGGGTAACAAATGTAGTGTAATAAAATTTTGTGATCCTAACTATTTGTAGAGAGCTATTATTTCGATCTTCATATTTTTTGGATACATGATTTACCAATCTCAAAGCAAAAGATTGTCTTAATTCTTAAAGTAACTAAAATGTCTGTGCGTACTTGTTATATTTTAAATTTTTCATGTACTGGAGTAAAGGTACACCGAAGGTCGAAGATTAAGATTAGGAATTAATTCCACTTGTGCCTTCTTACATGAACAAATCCTGTGTTGACGTGTCCAAGTCTACATTGTAGTTTGCATTCCATGTGTTCAGTGTTATTTTACCAAAGATAAAAGAAGACGTTAAACTTACGTTCTTTGATGGTTCTTTGTGAAAGATTTACTATGTGCACAAGAATAAGGATTGCAGAAAGGGAATGAAGAGGTTGTTATGTGTACATGTAAAAATTAGCTTTCACTGCACTTTGAAATTACAATTTAAAATTCCCACATTCCTAATTTACTTTCAAAAGCATAGTTTGTGATAACTTTTGTTAATCAATGTGTTCCGAATATAGTTTGTAATAGTGTATATTTAGCACAAAAATAGTACATTTTATTGCCTTTGTGTTTCTTTTCAAATCTGCAGTCGGCACTTGAATTTCTCAGAGTATATGAGAGTCTCAGAGTATACCGTAGAGTCACACTTTGAAGGGGATTGGAAACAAAGTAATTAATGTATAAGTTATAATTTATCAAATGAATGATAGTCTAAAGAAACTGTATAATTATCTAATATCTAATATTTAAGTCAGGAATTCACTGATAAAACCGAAACAAAGATCTCCGTCGTCCCTTAAAAGAATGAAGAAAAATGTGGCTGTTCGAGATTTCTGTCTCGAATCCCTCTAGAATGAGAAATACAAAATAATGAAGTAATAATCAGTAATTAAGTATAATGTGATAAAACATACGTGATATGTTTAGTATTTCAATTGTTTTTATTTTTATATTGGTAATATTGTGTAATTTATACATATATCATCTGTAAATGTGTGTAAATTATGTAAAATAAAGGAGCATCAAATTTATGAGGACCATTTTTCATGCATTGTGGTCTACGTTTCACATTGTGGAACATGTTCAACGTCCACTTTCGTTTGAGTTAATTCAGCAGGACTGCTAATTCACGGTAAAAGGTTAAAAGACATGACATTTCCATATTTCCACGTGAGGAATACTTGTCCATACTCGGTTCGAGCACCACCGCGGTGATTGAACTGACTCTCATCCACAGCATACCGTGAATAATAACAAATACGGGAACAATCGTAGAAGTCCTTTCTTTCAACTATTGATTCCTTATTGTTACATGGAATAAGTAAATTGTAAATCCAAGAGTGCTAAGGCAAGTGGTCGAATCCAAAACAGGGGAAATTGGGGACCCTAGTTCAACCAAAAAGTACTTGTGTTCACACTGGATACATATCTGGTAGAAAAATTCTTGCAGAGGATGAAATATATGGTTATGGTTCTTCATTTTGAGAATAATAGATGCTTTTGTCTGAGTCAAAGACATAGTATGAAAGAATTTCATTCGGCGCAAAATGAAATCCATTTCAGGAGCTGCTCCGGAGAGTGTGCTAAATAAAACTACAATTCAGTTGAGCATTTAAGATCCAAACTTCCAACTAATTTCCAATTACAACAGGTCGCATTCCTTTCCGGTGTGGAACGAGAGAATACTATGTGGGCAAACACTCATATTTATGAGAATGGCCTACAAAGACAAAAATTGTAATTTATAACCCTAATTATGGAGAAAAAGTGTTTTGGCAGAGGGCATTTAATGTTGGTTTTTGGCACATGATAGACTAGAAAGTTTTCGTTCAAAATGTATGTGCATCATAAATTTCTATTGTTTCCAAACAGTAGAGGATCCGGTGATACGAGGCATGTCTCAACTAAAAATATTATTCGGATATATTATGCAGTGTTTACATAACATAACATAATTTTCAGTGTGCCCAGTTTTTTTTGTGATATGCTAATTGTTTGATATTTACAAACTGTTGATACATAACTGATGCAAGGCATACTCGCAGAAAACTTTGCCCACTTAATGTTTCTTCTGTTTCCATAAGACTTTTTTTTAAAATTTTTGTTGGACCAGGGTCTATTTGTGGGGCCAATGTTTTGGACTTTGTATGACTGTCCCCATGGGTTTTAAATCCAGGGTGGATCTCTCACCTGCACTCTTTCTTGCTTGTGTGCCGTGATCCCACAGGTCACATCTGGTGCCACACCTGCCTTTTCCACCAATAGGGGTGAACACTATGTATTATCTTGTGGTTGTTGGTATTAACTCGCATTTGTGGTATATTTAGCTTGTTATAAGCTTGTTCCAGAATAACAACAAAAGCAATTGGTTTGCTTTAAACCGAGAGAAGATTGTACTTTATTTCTGCAAACATTATACATGTTGCCTGTTGGAAGTCTCAATC
>JBCAUI010506884.1:0-12858 GCA_038406195.1 Haplosyllis anthogorgicola | reverse complement strand
CCTCTTCTCAGAGGGGTGGAGGCATGTGCCTTATATATGCAGAGACATGTGCAAGGGCAGATGTTTACTTTTTAATTGTTTAAGTAGATTTACTATATTTAGCTTTGCCAATTAGGGATCTAAGAGGTTTGGTGTGAATGGTGTTTGATTGCTAATTTGTTCAATCAAGCGGACATATGTTAGATGCACTCGGAGCTGCAGAAGGTAATTTATTTACCTTGTAGGGCGTACGGGGTGTCTCTGTACAATATGCGTTCAGCCGTAACATAATTATTGCACATCCTGCATGTTAATAACAATAAACAAACATCAGCAGCATCCGCCAACTTCTATAACATTTGGCAAGCGCGGTAGATTTATGGAGTCCGGTTCTCCACTCCACCCTTGCAGGTACACTCTGAGAGTAAAGGAAATGCATAGTTAATTTTAATTCAATGTTAAGTACATCAGCATTTAATGCTACAACCTATAACTGATATCAGTGCTATGATTTCGTGGCGTTTCCTTGACTTGATTCATTCAAACTGTGCATACAGAATAAGTTGTTCGTGTATTATTACACTTAATTATCCTCATCTTAATACTGTTCACGGAAGGTCATGTTTCGGTTGTGGGTCTGTTCGGGCCATGTAACCTTTGAACCACTAGACCAAGAAACGTCATTTTTGGTATGGAAATACATCTTTATAACATCTGGGTTACGTTACTAAGGTCATTGGTCACGTTCAAGGTCACAGTGATAAAATTGTACAATGTTGACAGTTATCTGCTGGTATCATATAATAGGGCGTTTATGACAAGTAATTGAGGTCAAGTCAAGGTCATATGAAGGTCAACAGTCAGTTCACTTGTCAGTTAATTACACTATTAGTTAATCTCTGTGTTATGAAATTATGCAACGATTACCCGAATATAGATCCATACAAAAAAAACCCCAAAACATATCACATTATCCCTACCTCGTTAGCTGAACCAGACTCAGTTGTGTGTATCCCGTTTTGCCCTGATAACCCCATTCACCAGTATACCGCGAAACGTCTTCAGTATACAGCATGCTGTTTGTTTGTTTCTTGACCAAGTTTTCAGGAACTGTTACAGTCTCCACACAAAATATTTTGACACCTGAATCATATATTTAAGTCATGGTTTATAACATCGTATCCGAACCAATTGCAGATACATAATACATGTACTACACATACATCTACAGACCTCGACGTTAACGAAATTTTGTATCCACCAAAATGACGGACAAAATTTCAATTTCATTTGTGTCAGTCGTACTGAACAGGTTTAACTGAAAAATTCATATTATTTGTTTGTCGTTTTGGTGGACACTTTTTGAAAACTGTCCGTCATTTTGAAATTCTGTCGGTTTTGGCGGAAAGACGGACGTTAAGGTCAAGGCCTGCATAAATCTAACAGCGGAAGACAAATCTTCAATATACGAATATATCAAATTTAGTGTTTTATTTAGCAGGCTTCAAAAGTGATTTACACTCTTTAAGACAATCTAATGATAGCTGGATATAACAGGGTGTTGTTTGGTGCTCACCTGCTTCTTTTATGTATATGGCAGCTCGTTCAGTAGTTTGAGTTAGTGTTTCACATTCCAATATGGTACTAGTCCACTTGCTTATTTGCAGAATAGCCGGCTAAAACAATAACAATGAAAATGTATGTTTTGGAATTTTGAAATAAATGCGAGTTTAAAAAAAGATCACAGTAACTGGCATAAAATGTGAAACGAACTAAAAGTACACCGACCTGAAAGGTTTTGCATGTGACATTTACAAGTGGAGATTTAACAGTTGCACCTTCACCCATTGGCCTAACATAGTAGACACGAAGGAAGAATACACGTGGAGACGACTCTACATTTTCAGTCAATAGTACTTGAGTATTTAATCTTTGTCGATCTACAACATGTGCAATTACGTTAGTGAAATTAACTTAATCTCCAACTCTCAGAGGGGAGGACAAGTTTGGATATTTTTTTCTTTTTTAGTAAGTCAAATGTAACAATTACCCCAATGGCAGGTTTCAACAGTCTGCAAATTTGTTACACGACAACCCTAAAAAAACAAAAACAAAGCCTTCATATATTTTGCTTTATACCTTCATATACGATTCCAATAAAATCAACATCCCCACTCCACTCTATGTAGTACCAGTTTTAAAGTGCAAGCTAGATCCCTACAAACATTAACTGCGTTTCTGAAGAATTTGCATACCGGTGCACACCGTATCCACTGTTTTGCCCTGTCTGCTAATTTCGTGAACGGTTCATAAAGAGGTTTATTTCTGTCCAGCTTACTAGAAGGTCTCAATTCATTCGGTACAAAATCTGCTATGCCTGTAAAAGCGAAATGTAGAAATAAATTAAATATGTGTAAGCATTGCACACTACTTTTAATCCGTAGCTGGGGAGGATCCGGGATTTCTCGTTGTAGGAGGCACCTTTAATATTTTTTTTTTGCAGAAACCTCGCGATGACATCACTGTTCTCTTTATTGGATAAAAGTGAATTTTACACAAACGTGAATAACTAAATTTAGCACAAATATTCAGTTTCATAAATAATTACCGATATGTTCTTGCATAGGTTGTCCAGGACAATAAAACACACGCATGAAGTATAATCTATCCTTCACTTGTTGGTCTTCCCATTTGCAACATTTGGTATCCTTTGCTGTTGTCCAATCACATCTAGCTACATCGATTCTCACAGTGTCGATACAGATGACTGTACCTATAAAAATATTAAAATGCCGCCAAGATGAATACAAACAACAATGTATGTGTCAAATTATTTGTATCAATGGAAACTGGTACATGTTTTACCGACTTATAACGTAATGACACTTTACCGGGAATGGGATTATGCTTGTTAGTGTTTTTGAGCAATGTTTCCAATGATTCGGGCTCAGTGCCTTCAGTCCCCTGAGTTTCTCGAGGAAATACATCCATAAAGTCGATCTGGGAATAACATCTTTCCTGTGGAGCTGAATGCTTTGCGAGCCACAACCTGCGATTTAAATAGTGAACAACAATGCACAAAAAAATGAACAACAATGCACAAAAAAAAAAAAATAAATACAGATTCAATGAGTTTGCTGGTGGCATAATTTATTAGTTACCTACTTTTTCCCCATTGTAGGTCCCATTTCTTTTTCTCATTTTTGATAAAGTGCACTTTACAATTTGTGAATGAACACTGAATTCAAAAAGGTATATAAATGCTGTGAATATGGAAATTCTGCCAATGTTCAATAACATCTGAGTAATGAAAGTTTAATAAATCACTACAAACCTTAGACCTTTAACAAAGTGACACACTGAGTCTGGATCTTTCTTGAGAAGAACCAAGTCAGAGTCTAAAGTATCCGTTGAATGGCATCGCTGTTGCACAGTTTCACAACTGAGTAATTCATATTCTTCATGACCTTCTAACCAGTCACTAGCTTTCTTCACTATAGCACTAATATAAAAGAATGAATAAATGAATATAAAATATTGAACCGTTCATACTGGAATTAAATAACATATACCCAAGATGAAAATATTCAGACGAAAATATTCTCACCTCTAATTTGGTTTGGATGATAACACTGTATTTACTGTGCACACATCTATCTTTTGACTACATTGGGACAAGGACTAAAACCGGTTATCAACAATACATACATGTAGTCATTATTTTTCTTATTTTAATATTTAACTTACTCGAAATCTTCAAACTCTGCATGTTTCACTTTGGATTCATTATTTGTAACTGCAGGCCAGAAATCTTTACGCAGGAGAGTCTTCTCTGGAGCTGTACTTAACAATGGAACACTTTCTCCTGTAGCCATCTCCGTACCCTGTTTCGACGAACAAATCTCGTAATCAGTGGAAAGATCATATACTCTGTGATTCAGTTCCCTCGGCATTGTCGTAACAATTTATCTTTTCGCTGCTCTTTTGCTGTAAAGGTGACTGCAGACCATTTCGACATTTTGCAGTCGTGCCGATTGTAGGGACACAACAAACTTTATCGTGCGGTCGGTAAACTGAATAACACAAGCCAGTTTTGCAAAAGTAATATCAACTGTAATTGTTGGCGGCATAAATACTGGAACTGTGACAAGTGTTCACACTTTATGTCAGAACATGGGTAATATATGTCGTGGTCAGTCCTTTATTGGTCAATGAAAGTCCGGCCAAAGGAACAACTTAACAAAGCAAATGGGTTGGCAATGACCCCATTTTCAATCTGTGTGGCCATAGACAGTTCCACATGGCTGCATGTTTATCTTCATTTGATTGGATAGCCTGTAAAATTTGGGACTATTTGTGGCACTACTTTTCATTTTGTCCAATCAAGTGAAGAGTGTGAAGATAAACATGCAGTCTTGTGGAACTGCCTATGGCCACACAGATTGAAAATGGGGTCGTTTCCAACCCATTCTTGTTTTATGGGGTTTTGTTCATTTTGTATGGAATCATGTTTAAATGTTAAATGCCAAACATTTAAATCACCCGTGGTCTAGTTTCTTTGGAGGAAAGATGATCGTTCCGATGCATCTGCTCAGTTCATAAGAATGGACTCTAACCATGGCACTACGAATTTTATTCATTTTCATAATCTACTAAGGCATAGGTTTTAATTGTAAGATGACAAAATGTACGTTATCAATTACAATATGTCCAGAAATTACACGAGGGTGGGTGAACTCTTTAGCTATGCACTATGATGATCATGATAAATAGATCTATTTATCTTTACCTTTTTTGAAGCTATCTCTCAATCAATTCTTAATTTTATTTAACAATATTTTAAACTGAAAGTTGGAGGTCAATACATCCTCTGGGTTTTATGCATTGCGTGAATAAATGCCTGCAAATCTTAATTTATCTGCGTCTCTAAATAATCTCATATTCTCTGGATTCATCACTTGGCTCCCGCCAGAGGGCGCTGCATTTGCCTCCTCCGGCAAATAACGAAAATTAAATTGGTTCTAAGTAATCACCCATAAAATCATATATTAACAAACGTATGTATTAGAGTCTATAACAACAGTCTTTTTGATAGTATTTACAGAAAAAAATAACACTTTTACTAGACAATCTTCCAAAACTGTAAAGGATTTGAAGAGAGAGGCATTTGAAGCGCCATCTTTCCACCGGTTAAGAAACTAAAGCCGCCATTTGTTAATTGTATTTAGGTTTTAATGAGAATTATTGTTTTGCTTGCTATGTGATTTTATAATGACGCAGAACCCCTAATTTTGAGCTCATAGACTACCAATTGCCAATCAATGAGGTAAGTGTTTGTTGACTACACATTGCGCGGTAAAGTGGAACACTTTTTATTATCAAAGTTATCAACAGGAAATTTCAACATGATTGATCCTAAACTTGAAGCCAGAGGATGACAAATGATTTGTGAATCATAATTGACAGGAAACCCATGTTAATTTTTATATGTTCAATCATATTAGCTCCAAAATGAGGAGACATCAGGGTATGTATATAGATGTTTAGGGTATTTTAATGCCTTAGGTAGTGATGTGACTTGTCTAGTGAAATAATTTTGTTCAGATTAGACCTTTGTTTTTGTACATCTTTAAAGTATTTTGTGCCCATTTGGTACAATCAAGGTGCACACTTTTGTTTGCATTTTACTCATAGGACACATTTGTTAAAGCATGCTAGTTTTGACTATACTTTGTCAGTTAGGGAGAATCTTTTTTGTGGTGAACAGCCCCCATATGCTTTTTTGGAAGATTTGACTCAAAAACATTGAAATTAATGCCTTGGTACACATTGCAAAACATATGTACTTTTGTAGGCTTCCATTTGATAATACAGTTACTTACACATGGTTGAGAAAATTTAGCTCAAAATCATGAATTTTACCAAGACAATACTTTGAATGCAGGAAGCCCTGTGTGGTGATTTACATATTTTCATATCATTAAGTGGATTACAAATGTTGCATATCAACAAGACACTGTACGTTTTACTGCATTGAAGCTTTATTGTACAAATTGGGCCTAGTAAGGTACAAGAAAGATATTCACGGTTGGTAGAACACCAAATCACACAGCACAAAAAGAAGGGTGTGTTCACCAGTACATTTGACATGAGAGGGGACAGGACGTTAAAGGATTGTCAGTTGCACAGAAGTGGGCAGATGCTTTAAATCGAACAGATTTTTTTTAGACTTCTCCGTTCATAGAATATAACACTTTAAAAAGTGGAAATTGGAAAATATACTAAACTGTTATATTACCCAATTTATATAGATGTGTATGTTGTCTTTATGTGAGAAGAAGTGATGCTACTATTTATAAAACTGAAAGAAGTAGACAACGTCACCTTTTAATATACACCAAATTAAGCTTTGTGCACCTTCACCTATTTTCGTGTTTTTAATGTATATCATAAATGTTCCAGCTGTTTTGTACGGCAACAGCAAAGGATAAACAGTTTTCCTGTTTGGTTTATTTTGCACAAGTGCCAATGAGCCTGTAGAATCATGATTTACATGTATACGTTATCGTTGTTCACGGTCCAGTGTCACTGAAGTCAGTCAGTTTATTTTGCATACACCTGAGTACCACCTTGAATCTAGCAAACATATATTCGTCTCCAAATAATTCAATATATTTGGCGTGGGATTTTCAATCAAATTATTGGGAGGTCAAATTATACGAAATCAAAATAAGCAGGAAGATATCGGATTAAGATCACTCGGTCAATAGTATGTTTTCGGGTAAGATGACAAACTCGGGAGAGTCACACTCAATCTGTGACTCGACATCTGTAACATTGCTACCAAAAACCGTACAATCATAAGATAATGTTACATTCAGTTCATTACATGTACTTTTGAAGGAGCCAGAATGGCTGCGGAGAAGATAACGTTGCCCGACGCCTTGCAGAATGTCGACGTATTGGACGAGCTCCCGCTGCCTGATCAACAACCATGCATCGAAGCTGCACCATTGTCCATCGCCTACCAGGCCAACATGGACACAAATTTTCAAGACAGCACTGCCTTCGTGACTGGTGTTGCCAAGTACATTGAAGAGGCAACGGTCCATTCCAAGCTGGTATGTGGAACTATTGCTTTGTTGACACCCAAGGTAAAACTAATGCTGTTAAGTCATGACAAGCAGAACAGTTTTGTCACATGCTAAATTAAATATTTATGTTTTCAGATGGAGATGCTTGAAGAAGGAAAGGAATATGCAGTAATGCTTTATACTTGGAGATGTTGTTCAAGGGCACTACCTCAGGTACTGATGCGTCTATTTATTATGAAATGTAGGGGAAAGCTACAATATTCTGTCAGTTAACAAAGTTTTAATAATAAAATACAGAATGGTCAATAAGTGTAGTCCACCGTCCAAATAGGCGGTAACTTTTGTCCGTTTGGGCGGCAACTTTATCACAACAGGAGACTGGAATTTGTCTTGGAGTAGATAACCGTTGTGAAATTATAGTGGTTGGTAGCAAATATGATCTAAAAACTGTATATTAGACATGTTACTCTTGCATTCTGAAGCTTTCAGGGGCCTTAGTGTGCCTCAAACACCACACTTAAAGTGTGCTCCCTTTGCTTGCCCTTGCTCACTCGTACATCGGGTGGCAACTTTTCCCATGTGGGCGGAGATCGGAAAACTTATTGACCACCCTGAAAATATGTGGCTGTAACCAGTTTATAAAATCAGCTGAAATATTGGCTACAATATAAATGTTTGCACTCCAGGTGAAGTCCAATGAGCAACCGAATAGGGTGGAGATATATGAAAAAACTGTCGAAGTGTTAGGACCACAAGTTCAACTGCTGATGAATTTCATGTATTTTCAGGTAATTTCTAACAAATTAGGTCCTATTCCAGAAAAAATGCCAAAGGTATTAAAATCCTTCGAGTCAAATTAGTTATGTTGCTGTCAAGCAAAAAGGTGTACTGTTAGGTCTTTATTGAGCTTTTACGCTCGGGACAAGTTGAAAAAACATGAATCATGTAATGTTACTTCTCATTGATTGGAAACAGTATGGGTGCAAATTTTTTATTTTAATTTAACTGTCAATAAATCAGTGCAAAGATACACATATATTTGCATTTAATTTAACTATGTGTATCGCAAAACTAGCCCCAATATACCAAAGTTGTAAAAACTGGTACCAGCGAATGTTGGCAGGACAGGTTCGAGTGCGCCAGCCCTGAATGGGATGTACGTTGCCCTGTCTCATCACCTCAGGGTGATGGCTCACACCAAGGTTGGGTGAGATGCCTGCTGGGAAGTTAAAGATTGTAAACCGCAATTGATGTCTGAACTGACGATAACAGTGGTACATAAAGTACAAATAACTTTTAACTTTATGTGATTTGTTGTAGCGGGTAGCGATTGAAAGATTTTGTGGTGAAGTAAAGCGATTGTGTCACAGAGAAAAACGAAACGACTTCGTTTCAGAAGCATACTTACTTACACTTGGCAAATTCATAAACATGTTTGCTGTATTGGATGAACTGAAGAACATGAAATCCTCAGTGAAAAATGACTATTCAGCTTACAGAAGGTTTGTCAGTCTTTATGATATCAGTCTGTCGCTCTGTCTCAGAAAGAGAAGCATAAATTAATAAAATAGTTTTGTACGGATAATTCAATTATGAGGGACGGGACGTTTTACCCTGAATTGAGCAACATACATTGTAGCAAAATAAGAAAATTTGTAGATTTATCATGAATTATCGATATCCAGTAATAAAATTGTACCAAACTGTTTAATCTCTTCCAGGGCAGCTCAGTTTCTGAAGGTTATGTCAGATCCACAGACTCTACAGGAATCTCAAAACTTATCCATGTTCCTAGCCACACAAAACAAAATTAGAGATACTCTGAAGGACACCTTACAGCAGATACCAGGATACGAAGAGCTGTTGTGTGAAGTGGTCAACTTAGCTGTGTATATGTATGAAAACAAAATGTACTTGCTGCCCTATGAAAAGCACATGCTCGTGAAGGTAATTTGTATGAATATTAGCAAAGTTGTTTTGCTCCATTTCAGATTGGTACAATTATTATTCTATTGTGTAAATAAACGTTCGGTGACATTTTCCAATAAATTGAGATAACCTAGTGATCTTAAATGTTAATACTCTATTCAGGTAATGGGCTTTGGCTTATTCTTGATGGATGGAAAAGAAGTGAACATAAATAGACTTGATGGAAAGAGAAAAATAAACCTGGGCAAAATAGACAAAATATTTAAGGTAAGAGATGCTTATGCATGCACAGTACTTTGTGCTTACACTTTTTGGCTCATTTGGCATAATTGCCAAAGAGCCTATAGAATCAAGAATTGTCCGTCGTCGTCATCATTGTTGTCGGCGTTGTCGTCTGTGCACAGCTACCCTGAGCACACTATTGATCATAGAGACTTCATATCTTACACACATAGGCACCTATATCCTATCTCAAAGCCTAGCAAAAATTATGTTCCCGTGGCCATATTTGTATTTTTCTTTGAACTTTTCTCCTGGACATGCAATTGATGATACAAATTTCATATTTGGCAGCCTTATGTATCTATATACCCTCTTAATTTCTGTAAATATAATACTGATGCCACCTATATTTGCAGTTTAGGAGCCATATTTGTGATTTTTCATGGGTCACTTATTTGGGATTTGAACTTAAGACACTTTATTTGTATCTATGTGATATTGTAACCTATTTGTTGTCGTAGTTTATGATAATGCCAAATGAGCTCAGGTCCATCTGGACCTATTTTTACACGTTCGGATGTCAGTATCGCACGTCTTGATGACATTACATTTACAACCGAACCAATTTTAAGAATTTTGCGGAAGTAGCGATAACTACGTATTTTAACTTTTCCAGCAACTGGAAGTGGTACCGCTCTTCGGTGATATGCAGATTGCTCCTTTCAACTACATTAAACGGGCTCCCAACTTCGATTCATCAAAATGGCCAACGAGTATGTCCAACCAGCTGAGTTCTCAAGCCTCACTCTTGTCTCATATGGAAAGTATGAGAGAGGAACACATTAAATATGTCAGTGAACTTGCAAGGCACAGTAATGAGGTACAGTTCAATAGCATTAACGGAAAAAATTCGTAATTTGAATGTGAGTTTAAAATGTAAAGGAATATAAAGAAGTGCTTTGTTATTAGGAATGATTTCATTTATTATCAAGGTCATTACAACGCAAAGAGAAGCCCCCAGGACAGATGACGAAAACAGAGAACTCTGTGATCTATCATTGAGAGGTTTACAACTTTTATCCTCGTGGAATGTTAGAGTTATGGAGCTGGTAAGGGACCCATTTAATCTTAAGCTGCCAGTAAACGAAAATTATAGAAACAGAATATTATCAGTGTCAGATTAAGTCAAGAGTTGAATATATCATGCAGGCGTACACAGAAGAGTCGGACAGATCGCAAGGACGAGGATGTCATGGCCTAACTTCAAAGATTTTTTTTTGTATTTGTAGTATTCATGGAAACTCTTACATCCAACTGATCCTCATCAAAATCCCGATTGTCCTCCATCAGCTGAAGAATATGAAAGAGTGAGTACAGATCAATAGTTCATCTATTTTCGTTATAATGTAGTATTGTTGATTATTTGAAACGAAAAAAACCCTAAATTTTGTGTTTTATTTCAGTCAACAAGATACAATTACTCCAGTGAAGAGAAGTTTGCATTAGTGGAAGTAATAGCAATGATAAAAGGACTGCAGTTGTTAATGCTGAGAATGGAATCCGTATTTATGGATGCAATTAGGCGGAACATGTATGCCGAGCTTCAAGACTTTGTACAAGTTCAAATGAGGGATGCAATGAGAAAGTGCATAAAAAACAAGCGAGAAGTAATAAGAACGTAAGTTTTATTTGTACATGGTTCATTTACTTAGAAAGGTAACGATCATATTGTAAACCGTTAGGGAAATTGGAATTTAATAAATGGTTCATTTTCAATTCAGGATAATGGTATCGGTGCGAGAAACGTGTGCTGACTGGTTACGAGGGGTTGAACCGCACGATGATCCTGCATTAAAAGGAAAAAAGGATCCAGATGATGGCTTCCATATCAAAGTTCCAAGAAGAAATGTAGGACCTTCAAGTACACAGGTATTATAAATATTTTGTAACTTAGTACAGCAGGACCTCCCCGTTGAACAACACTTGCTCTAGTTCGACACCTTTTGGGTAACATGCCCCTGTATTAAATGTATGTAATGATATCTCCTTTGAGAGACACCCTCCCTTTTATAACACTTTAAGGAAGCAAAAGTTGGGTGTCGCTCAAGAGACTACTGCACTAACTATTGACTATGAAATTTTGTGCGGTACTGAAAATGTAATTACCTTGTTATGACATCGAGTATGTTTATGACATTGGTAACCTTAAAGGTTAACGTCTCAAAATACCCTGGTACTTGTCTACGTTTACAAAGTGCAATTTTTGTTATACATTTGTTAGTTATACATGGTGAGAACAATGCTGGAGTCACTTATAGCAGACAAAAGCGGAGGAAAGAAAACGTTACGGAAGGATATGGATGTACAGCACTTACTCGCCATAGACAATTTTCACAAAATGTCGTTCTTCTGGTCATATTTACTCAAGTTTAATGGTTTGTATTTAAAATTATTTATCTATGAAAATTTATGTTAAATTAAGCACAGAATAAATATATATGTGGGAAGGCCGAGTTTGGTTATTTCAAGACTAAGCCTGCTATTTTGGCATCTCAAAACTAGATTGTTAATGTAAATTTCAATCAAGACAACAAGACTAAAATGAGAGAGTAGGCTAAATAGTTATGAGAAGATGATTATTTTCTTTCTGTTGTGCACAAGATTTGGATTGGTCATTATTTCTAATCTATCTCGTTAAACAGAGACACTTCAGGAATGCTGTGAGTTATCACAACTGTGGTACAGAGAGTTTTTCCTTGAGATGACAATGGGTAAAAAAATCCAGTTTCCGATAGAAATGTCCATGCCATGGATACTTACTGATCACATATTGGAAACGAGAGAACCATCTATGATGGAGTAAGTTGATCTATTTGAAAGTTTGCTCTGAATTTATCCAATGTCCTAAGTGATAAGAAATAACTCTTACGACTCAAGTTTAATGGACAGTTAACTTCTTGCACAATAGGCATCACTTCCATATGGAAAACTTGCAATAAATCATAGTGATGAAGACGAAGCAACATCATTTTGTATGTTTCAGGTACATACTGTATCCATTAGATCTGTACAATGATTCCGCTCATTATGGGTTACATCAGTTCAAGAAACAGTTTTTGTACGACGAAGTCGAAGCAGAGGTCAACCTGTGTTTCGATCAGTTCGTGTACAAACTCAGTGACCAGATATTTGCCTATTACAAGCATTGGGCTGGCAGGTACGAATAATTTTATTTTCGTGTTTATTTTCTCGGTAAGTGTTTGATTTGGGCCCAAAATCTTCTTTGTGTGTGTCTCCGTTCCAATAACCAAATCCCGAACTTTTAATACTTTTAGTATTATGCTGGACAAGAGATTCAGGGCAGAATGTGAGTCATTTGGAACGAAAATAACATACCCATTAGCCAATCGGTACCAAACCTTACTCAGGCAGAGGCATGTACAGGTGAGCACAACATTCACATCATATAATTAAATTTAAATGACTAGAAACTTTTTCATCAATTACTAGGTGGAACCCATGCTTTGCATGGTTATGGCATGCCAGCATCTGCTGTTGGGGAATAACTTGCAATTTAAATCCACAAATATTGCCCATAAAATTAATGCATCCAAACTTTGAAGAGTAATATTTG
>JBCAUI010506873.1:0-12858 GCA_038406195.1 Haplosyllis anthogorgicola | reverse complement strand
CCCCAAAGAAACTTTGACATCAGGTCTTTTCACTAGAAGTGAGTTCATTGAATTAAATTCTAAATTGCTTTGGCTATCAGCGGTTTGACCTCCTTTGACCTCAGGTCAATGCCAAGGTCATTGCAATATTAAAGTAGGTCGATTTAATCTCAATTCTATCGGTGAGAGTAACGCGAGGTAACACTTACATCAACTAAAAAGCCTGAGCTATTTTTTGCTCCACAAAATTGTTTTGAATAGTTTTATTGGTATTTTGACTGACATGTTTACAAGTGTGATACAATAGTTTCGTCACTTTATATATTTATTTGTTAGATAATCTCTACAAATTATTTATAAGCTGACATGTTTCCATTTTTAACTCCACAAAACTGTTTACATCAGTACATGCCTTACCCTGACCTGTAACTCACAATCAAAGATCCCGCGCTCCCTTCTACAAGGTTGGCTGATTTTTTCATGAAGAAAGTATACACTAAATAGACATCAAGCGTGTAAAGTGGTATTCCATGCGGGATAAAATCAGATAAACTCGCATAATTTCTGGCCCAATTCTGATAGAAACTGGTTATTTTTAAATATATTGCGGAACCGGCAAGATGAAGCTTGTCGGTGTATTAGTTTTGTTTTTGCTTGTCAGCTTCGTGCATGCAATGCCATCCCGGTAAGTAGATCAGACTGGGAACAAACTGTAAATGATACTTTTTTACTTTTTATTTCAAGTTTCTGTATAAATTTATGTTAAATAAAACTAGATCATCACCGATGACAAAGCCTCATGTAGCAGAGTTCGGGGGGTGATCAACTTTTGGTTTTGCTACATAGCTTTACCTTTATGCAGGCATAAACGTTTCTCCCAGTTTGCTCGTAATTAAATTCTAGATTTTCAGTGAATTTCTTGATGTGGCAAGAACAACGTAAATTTCTATTGAGTTAATTTCCTGTAGTGATACATATGAGCAAATCATGAAATCAGAATTTGGAACAATAGAACATCAAAAGTACAACGTGGAATTTCCTCTTTTATTTCGTATCAATTGATAGGAATTTCTTGATTCTATGGCTCCATTTTGTGACCATGCCTTGCAAAGTGTACGTGGACTCAGTTTTTTCGAAGATACCGAAAAAGAGCTATGCACAGAGAATATTGCCATTCAAGTGCAACTGTGTGGAGGCAGAAAGTGAATTAACAACAAGAGGCTGGGGTAGGACCAGTAACAACAAACCTTGTCCGTAGTTCGACAGGGCGGGGGATAGTATGCTAGTAAATCCAGTACGGCCATCAGAATGTCAGAGATAGTTTGTACAAATTCACTAAGCCGAATGGTATATAAGCCTGTTTATGGTGGGAGTAGAGCTTTACAGGTCTGCGCATTGCACTGGGACTCGATCCAGTCCATTAGTGTAACTTTCAAAGCGCAATTTTATATCTCAAATTATGTGATGGTGTGCTGAACTGCAATGGTAAAGCATAGGAGTTTTCTCCCCTCCCCAAGCTGAGTCAGCAATTGACGGGCGATAAATACACGCTACACTCCGTACCCTACTGCCTGAGGCGAGCTTTTGCTTAGTTAGTAAGCTGGGAGGGGGCAGACGCAAGATGTTACGCTGCAATGAAGTCACCCCACGACAATCTTCACTTTTCTTTTACCAGACACTGGTAACAGTCTGCTGAGAAGTCTCATTGATCTGCTGCTTGAAAAGAGAGACGACTGTGTTTCTAAGGGCTATTCGTGTTCCGGAGGACTAACGGTTTGACTTCTCAATATTTGTAATAGATCTATTCTTTGGTATTTCATAGCAAAAGTACAGTTAATGCTAATCAATCAAAATAATTGAAATTTAAAGCAGCCATTGGCGAGTTCAACCCCCCTCTCGAGTTCGCCCCATCCCGTGCGACCCAAAATGTCTTCATTTCCATGGTTTATCTTGATTTTAACGCAATAAGAGCATGGATAAAACTTGGGACGCCCCAGGGTTGTCGGCGGTGCGTGAAATCCTGGAGCAACTGGAGTGGCAACTGTATCTATGTTAACTTTGAGTTAAAAATAGCAGAAGTGCTATTGTACAGTACAAACCCTCCTTTTGGTCAAACAGTAGAAAATGAATTTTCACATTGCCATTTGATCATGCAAAATTCGGAATTAATTTTATTCATTATGTTTTGTTGTCTCATATGCTCTTTTATACATTCAAATGCACCAAGATCCAACAATTCAATTTGTGCATAGCTTTCGAGGTGAAAAATATTTTGAAATAAAAAATTAGAATAAATCGTAAGCCGAGTCTCCGCCCCAGTAGGGCACGAAGTGTATGTTATAAAGCGCAATGTTGTAGATAAAATTTTGTGATGGTGTGCTGAACTGCAATTGTAAAGCATAGGAATTTTCTGCCGCACAGCAATTGTGGCAGCACCTGACGGGCAATAAATACAAGCTACACTTCGTTCCCTACTGCTGATATTGCATGCCACATTCAGTTCGTTTATCTGGCTGCTCGTTTGTGATGGTGAAAGGATTTATAAAATGCATATCATTATACTAACAAATTTAAGGACCGAAAACTGTCACGTTCCTGACAGGGGGGGGCCCATCCCCGAACCTCATCCCCAACACCTCATCCTCACCTGGATGGGGGGGGGCCCATCCCCAACACCTCATCCCCAACACCTTATCCTCACCTGGGGGGGGGGTCCATTCCCAACACCTCATCCCCAACACTATGAACTGTGGCAATGATGTATGGGGATGAGGTCTGTGTGTGTGTGTGTGTGTGTGCATGTGTGTGTGTGCATGTGTGTGTATGTGCATGAATTATGGCCATAAAGTATGACAATGATGTATGGGGATGAGGTCTGGGGATGGACCCCCTCCCAGGTGAGGACCAGCTATGGGAATGAGGTATAGGCATGAATTATGGCCAGAAAGTATGGCAATGATATATGGGGATGAGGTCTGTGTGTGTGTGTGTGTGCATGCATGTGTGCATGCATGCATGCATGAATTATGGCCATAAAGTATGACAATGATGTATGGGGATGAGGTCTGGGGATGGACCCCCCCAGGTGAGGACGAGGTATGGGGATGAGGTATAGGCATGAATTATGGCCATAAAGTATGGCAATGATGTATGGGGATGAGGTCTGGGGATGGACACCCCCCCCAGGTGAGGATGAGGTATGGGTATGAGGTATAGACATGAATTATGGCCATGAAGTATGGCAATGATGTATGGGATGAGGTCTGGGGATGGATCCCCCCCCCCCCAGGTGAGGACGAGGTATGGGAATGAGGTATAGGCATGAATTATGGCCATAAAGTATGGCAATGATGCATGGGGATGAGGTTTGGGGATGAGGTTTGGGAATGGACCCCCCCCCCTAACTTTCACATCGACTGGCATTCCCTAACCGTGCGAAGCACGGGTTTACCTAGTATATATATATATTTACAAAGTTGTAAAGGACGGGTGGATAACCAGATCATAATGCAAGAAAAGACACTGCGTTAAAACGGGCTGTAATTCTTAATCTTTTTTGCAACTTTTCCCGGAAGAAGACGGATTCCACTTTCTGTTTACCAGAATAGACAAAGAGAAAAATGCTTCCTGGCTGGTAAACAATATAATAGAACCTTGAAAAATTAAGACGCAATAAACAGACTATTTATTCGTCATTGTATTCCGGGCTTCTCAACCACCATGACGTATTTTTATATTTATTGTATGGAAAGTACCTATTAGTTTCCATGGGAACTCATTTGCAGATAATATAGCTCGTCTGGCCCTTATGACCCTCGTGTGTGTTTTATTATCATAATGTCGAAGAGTAATAATACTAAGTTCATATACGGTAATCCAAGCTCGTATATCGTGTTAAGACTGGAATTAGAAAGGTTATGACTCGTTTGTATTTCGTAAATTTGTAATAGTAGCACTTTACATATCAAATATTTATGAAAAACGCTTCCGGTCTTATTCTTGCGATAAATCCAACAAAACTTAAAATGTTCTTTTATTGTTTGCCGCAGTTACTAAGCAGCTATGCAGTAGCAGTTACTTAGCTGTGTGATGTAGTGTTGGGGTATCTCATGTATTCTATAACTGGAGCACGCCTCTCCCAATTTTGTGTACCTATGACATGAACCCGAAACAAGCATAGCTATTTTAGATGACCAAAAAAATCTAAGTTACAGGTACACATGCACCAATTTATGTACAAAATTGGACCTCAATGAATCCTTATGCGGAATTATGTTAGATTTTATTCTTCTACAGCAGAAAAAAGAATCACTGCGATTGTTATTATTGTGGCAGTAGAACTTGTTTAATTTATATTTCGATGTTGTGAGTTTTTCTATTAATATGGAAATAAATGTGACAAATAATAATGTGCATGGTTTTAAACTGAGGTAGGCCTAACTTCTTTGGTCCAAACAAAAACAACAGGAAGAAATTCCAGGAAAGTGGACAGAGTATTGCGTGTAATAGACTATAAAATCATTTACGATATTTACTGACCGTTTCCTGAATAAAGAGGCACAAGGTGACTTTACTCTTGATGACAAAATACGAGACGGATGACTTATCAGTATTGCAGTCACGGCAGTTTAATGTTTGGTAGGAAAAATCCGCTTCTAGGAAATACAGCTTCTCATGAAAGTTGATCACATACATGTAGATATTTGTCGGATTGTTTTTATGTTCCGTTTGTTTTATATCCGAAACTACTTTTTACACAGAATGAAAGTAGGCACATTTCAGACCCATACTGAAGCATTCGACGCAATGCCCAATGAAAAGCGGCTTGAAGTTCATTCAGGACTTCACATTGCATAAAAATCACCATTTCAAAAAGTAAACAGATTTCGTCAGACAAGAGGTTATTTAATAAGTATCAATAATAAATAAATAATAGACACAAAATGTGTCACGTTGATGACTGGCAAAGGATCATGGGATGCCACCTAATTAACATAATTTATGTCTAGCAGACTGATCCCGCCCCCCAGCCAGACTGACCCCGGCCCCTCTCTTTCTCTCTATCCCCGTCCAACGGACGGGTTCCATCTAGTGTTTTTTATAATTAGTATTTATTAAATAATTAAATATAATTAAATATTAAATATAATTAAATACTGTCTATCCTGACATTATAGTTATAAGTTTTATATTTCTAAACATGCATGATATTCTGAAGATTATATGGTCTTGCCTCTACATGCTTATCACGTGTATCCAGTCACCTTCAATAAACACACAATCATCCAGAGGAAGCTGTAAAATAGCTTCGTTATACTTGTACCTGATCTGGAGAAGAAATAGTTGGTGTACATGTATGTCAATAGCAATGAAAGAAGGAAGGACTTGTCTTCTCAGTTCCATCCATTCATTCGTTCATTCATTCTTTTCATGAAATTCATTCATTCATTTGGAAGACATCGTGCAGAGAAGTTGTTACTTGGCGAAAAATTCCGAATACCACGAAAGAAATTGAAACGGACTGCTGTTCTTCTCATTGCTTTAGACACATTTAGTGTTTAACCCTATCGGGGACATTCACTCAACAGTTTACTCAATAATGCTTCGTAGTACGAGTGCAAACTACTTCCGATTTCTAATAAAGGAGACGGGATTCGAACCCAAGCAGGCACGGTACCTGATTTTGGTGAGAACTGCGCAGTAAGTCGCAATGTCAGTGAAATTTCATAAGCATGGTCTGTAACTTAAAGTTCTTCTACGCATGGATCATCTCGATTATGTGGAGATTCAATTCCTCCACCGCTCTTCAAGTATAAACGAACACGTATTTGATATTCAGAGTAGCCCGAACATCCAATATGAAATGTAAAGAGCAACCGTCGGCGGAAAAAAATTCGTGATAAAGACGAAGTACGAAGAAGTAATCATAGAGTCCAGTCTGAGTTACTAATGAAATGCATTACACCTAGGTGTAGACCTACAGCAGCTGTGAAATGTCTTTTGTGATCCTGTAAATGACTTCTTACATAAGGAAATGAAGAAATGCCCTGCACCGAAATTACCTCAATGGAATGCAATATAAAGGCTAGTGCAGCAAGTTGATTTCTCATTTTGGGAATTTAATCCCTCAAGGAAAAGAAAAGTTGGTTTCTATGGGCTTGAATAGTTGAATGTTGCAGAGTGATTTGTTCTAAATGAGTTAAAAGAAATTCCATTGAAGTTTCCTTAATGACTAAAAGTCTATTTTTAAACGTCTGTTTGTTTCTGTGGACTCGACCATGGTTTTTTTTGTAAATGAAAAACTTATCATGTATCATGGTATCAATGTCATATTAGAGAGCTACCAGATTAGTTTTACGGAGAAATATATCAGCAATCAGTAGTCATAAGTTGCGAGGTCACCTTGAGGATGACAGATGAGACAGTTGTTGTCATTCTTTGCTTTCAAATTGGCTCATTTCTATCTGTATCCGCAAACGAATAATAAAATAGATTTTCTAGAAAACAAATCTTTACAGTTCCTTTTCTCCTGTGGTCCTTTTATTAAAATGAAATTACAAAAGTATTCAACTCTGTTGTTTCGTGTTTGACAAGACCTTGACAATCACAGGGAACAAGAAAATAAAACAGTTCAAATAAAATTTTAATATTATAATTTACACAAAAGATTCCCTGGCCACTATTAAGCACTATACTATTCAGCGAAACTTTTAAGTACTTCCGCGTAAGACGCAGTCTTCTGTTATTATTCGGCAAAGTATCTACTGAAAGTGTGATACCTTCAGCAACAAAGGCTTCTGAGCCCTAAGTGCCGACGTAGTCTATATGTTCAGCTGTGATGGTTCGTGCTGTTCTTCTGGTTTGATCCTCGTGTCCGTCACTTGTAGTGTTATCGACAAACTTATTTTTAGACCAGAAATTAAACTTGTCATAAAACTTGCATGGCCAGGGTTAATTTTGTGGGCTACAAAACACTAAGATTTTAAGAAAATCTCTTTTTACCGCTCGCCAATGCGGAAAGGTAATATTTTCAGTTGTGTCTGTCTGTCTGTCTGTGTGTCCGTCTGTCTCTGTGTCTGTCTGTCTGTCTATCTGGGCTATAACTTTTGAATGGTTTGACCTAGAAACTTCATTTTTGATATGGTGGTATATCTTATTGATATCAAGGTCAAGTTTGAGTACTAATGTCATTGGGTCAAGTTCAAGGTCACAGCAATAAAAATGTAAAATTTTGACTGGCATCTGCCCAAATCATATGTTTTAATATGTGTGAGCAATGCACAAGTTCAAGGTCAAGATATATATGTCAAGTTCATTTGAAGCTCAAATTTTTGTTTTACCATGATGCTTTCCGTGTTTAAATGTTTATTTATGGCGTTTTAATGACTATTTGTGAAGCGGGCGGTTCTGCATTTGATTGGGAGGCGTTCTTGTTTTAGATCTATTTGTGAATAATGGTCAGTTCTTGAGAGCAAGACCTGTAAACGTTTACGTAACAATGTTGCTTGCTTTGCTTTCAGAAGTTTCTTT
The DNA here is from genome assembly GCA_038406195.1 of Haplosyllis anthogorgicola. Lineage (NCBI taxonomy): Eukaryota > Metazoa > Annelida > Polychaeta > Phyllodocida > Syllidae > Haplosyllis > Haplosyllis anthogorgicola. The sequence goes on along the minus strand of JBCAUI010506873.1, from coordinate 5,349 downwards.
ATGTACAGCTCAAAGCAAGTGAAAATTCTTTTATCAACAATATATGCTAAGATTGAAGCATACCAACACCATAAAAACACTCTTTGAATTAGGCGATATGTTTGAATTAGTTTATTAGGAAGATAGAATGTCTGGTTATTATTCATTTTACAGGCATATGAAAGCTGGAATATTCAATAGAGAATGTCTTACCGTGTTTGAGAGTTTGTCTTAATACAAACATGTATTAAAGATTCTAACTGGAAGTGACTTGCTTTGAAAGCTTACGATATTGAAGTTTTTTGAGAGATAAAAGTTTCCGTAAGACTAATAAAAAGTGAGTTTGAAGTTAAAAAGACCGAACTTTCTACCATATTAAGGAGATAGGATACAATCGATTGGTTAAGCCATGTTTTACCCTCGGTGCAAACTAACCTAGCAAATCCAAATTAACCTAACTTACATAATTTTGTCATTATTCCTCAAAGTTCATTTGGTGTGATTAGGTACTCATATTTACTAGAAGCACCTACCCGTCTTTGAAAATAAAAAGAAGATAAAATAATAACAATTTGGCAAAGAAACATCTGTTATCTTAGATTATTGTCACATGCACCAAATCACCTTCATCACAAAAACACGGGGAAAACTGAAATACATATTCAATACATTCACAATGCTAAAATGCATCTAAGATAATACTATTATGTTGTTTTTTTAAAACTACACATAATTTACACATGCAAATAGGCTATGAAGGTGGGAATGTAGTTTTTTGGTGCGCTTCAGAATGTTTTATGCGCCACTCATTTTACCAAGGAAATCGTTTACATGATGGTTATGCACTTGTAGTTGTGCGATCTCTCTTAAGGTGTCCAAATATGGTGGGGGTGGGTGGGTTGGGGGGATGAGCTCCAGTTTCTGTTCTATGCAAATCAAAGTTATGAGATTGAAGTTTTGTTTACCATTGTTGTGCATTTTAAAAGAAACTAGTTTTCGTTACAAATCAGTATTTCTCTAATGTATTGCCCGTATCACACTGCCTGCGCTGACGAAGGACTAAACTGGATGATCCATTGTACTGATTATAATCCTGCACATTCCAAGATTACTGTCCAAGTGGTCTGTGATATTTTTGAAGAGGAATATTTTCCCCATTATGAACATTCAGTCGATTATAGGAATACATCAGTCCAGTTTCAATAGACCATTGATCATGTAATACAATGAGGTTGTTTCTCAGGAGTTGTTCTTTTTTTACTGGACTAGTCTGAAGGAAGCAAGATGAATTAATCTGCATAATGCATATTTTCTTTCGGTTCATTTTGTCTATATTACTTGACTATTCCATTGCCGGAGCCATTTTCTAGCATGTCCAGAATAAGACAAAACAAGCCCTCATATAAAATCTCATGTTGGTGTTCAATTTTTATGCATACCAGGAATTGACAGCGGTTTTCAGCACGAGAATAGATTACAGTTTAAAGGGAAAGTCGAAAATTCGTTATTCTCTCAAAGGAAAGAACTTTTTAAGTTTTTACTCTTTCATAATTTTTGTAGAACAAGGTCCATTTTATTGGGCCTCTGGTACGTTCTGGGGTCACTGGTACATCTCCTATTCGCCAAAAATAATTGTGGCCTTTCGGCCTACATGTCACAGAAGGCCTTTCAAATTGCCAATCATCAAACCTATTTCTTTTTCTATTGACACTGGCAAGGAAAAGCTTCCCTTCGCGAGCAGAAATATATCCACACGTTATAACCAATCTTCCAAGTCCGAAGGTCTGTCATAATTCAGCCAATGAAGCTATGCCTCTGTGGTCATAAAGCGTCGGTGCAACGATCCCACAAGATTATTGATGAAACATGCAAGGGATGCATTAGAAGATAAACCACAATATTCCGATCCACAGGGACCATTTTCTAGTGTGTCCGGAATAAGACAAAATGAGCCAGAAACAAAAAAGACTAAATACTCCAGTTTCTAGACAATTGCAGATTAATATCTGCAATATTTCTACTTAAGAAAAAGACAAATGGAAATGAATACTGTCTGAGTGGTCTGTGTTTTTCTTTTGAATGATGAAGATGCATTTTCTTCTTATAGTGTGCAGCCAGTCGAAATATAACTGTCTAGTTTCATAAGACCAGTGACTATGATAATCAATGGCTTTGATAGTCGGAAGTATCGTATTTCCAAAGGTAAAACATAATTACAGTGCTTGTAGAGTATTTAATTAAACAGGTTCAATGTATTGAACATAAGAATTCCACTTTACGTAATGAGATCATCTCGAATGTCAAAACACGAGCATAATGCCCATAGATTCTAGATATCACTCTATTCACAGCTCCTTTCAGAAATCTTAACATTTTCCCTTCCACTTCCTAGAGTGAAATAAGCAACCTTGAAAAAAGAAACAGGTCTGGATAATTTCAATAGTTTACCTGCCGCGCCTAATTCAGTGAGTCTGGTCTTGATTCAGAATGTTCTATTGTATTAGTCGCAGTAATTAGATTTAGTGTAAACAATAAACAAGCGAAGGGGAGCAGAACACTGCTTGAGAAAAGAGCTGCTGAAGAGATCCCTGTGGTAAAGGCGTTGTATTAAATAGTAAAGTAAGGCAAGTTTCTTCCAGAATTACGTCACATTGACTTAATTATATTCAAAACGTTGATCCGAGAAAAAACACAGCCGAATTAGCAGATACAGGAATCACGATGTCTACTTGATACAACTAAACTAGTTTATCTGAAACTGGTTTTTTTGGCGAATATTGTGACACTAGGGTGTTTTCCTGTTACCACCGTACTTCTGTCCAAGATCTATTTCGGCAGATTTCCCTGCCTAATCTTTCTAATCTGCCAAATCTGCCTAATCTGCCGAATCTGGCTAATATTATGCAACTTAGCCCCAGATGGCAGCATTGTGGGCATAACGTACTATTTACCGGCTGCTGGACGGTCTGTTTACACAGAAAAGAAAACTGTATCTGCCTTTTTATTGCTTAACGGATGCATCAGTCTGTTTTACTGTTTTTTTAGACTAATGTAGTCTTATTGTCAAATAAAGGCAAACAACAGTTATCAAATAAAGTGATCCTAATTTAATTAAAAACTCTTAAATTTGAGTTTTAAATAATAAAGTAGACAGTCTGATATATGTAATTTATTGTTGTAAATAATTTAATAGACAAACGAAAATATAATAATAAATTAAAAGATCTATTTGTACATATCACAGTTAACGAAGAAACTTACATCTCATGGATTTTTATTATTATTGAACATATCAAGCAAAATCCTACAGATTTATTGAAATCAATAACTAATCAATATTTCAAACACTGTGCTCTGTCTTGGGAAACCTCATACTCTGTATGATATAACATTAATCCATAATGCCTTTGAACATGGTAAATAGATTCAAAATAAATTCAATGCCTCAACTAAATTTAAGATTCAGTACATATTTGCTTTTAAAATCTGATCCTTCCACATCTTGTTAATTAATTACCATTTATTTATGACTTATATAATATGAAACTTAGATATTTCCTAAAATTTCACAAAGGAAGCGGTCTTCTAATTTTGCTGCATATTATTTATTCAAAATACAATCCATAAATCATGGCTACTGCAAACACTGATCCATTAGTGTACTTGACCGAGGCAAATTTGTCCGTACTGTCATTCCAAAAGCATCTACTTCCGAACTGTAGTCCTGGTCTGTCTTTAATACTTCCTAAACTGACCACAGCCACTAATTTGTATCTCTTGTAGTTTAGTGATTTTAATTTCTCCATAATGTTCCCTGCAATGTCTTGACTCAATACTTTGCAAGTTGGAGGATCATACTTGATGTCCTTTAACCTTTCAGTTAATATGGCTTCTGCAATTCGTTCAATGTCATTTGTACAAAACTGTTTGTCAGGAGCTGTTTTAAACGAGTTACCCCTCATCTTGTCTGCAGATTTAGTTTGTCGTTGCAGTTCATTGGTTTCAGAAATCATGTCCATCCTAGATTCACCATTTGGTTCCATATGTGATGTACCTGGTCTCTCTTTTCTAGTCTTTTTCAAGTTAACTCCTGAGTCCTGAATTCTTTTACTTCTTTCTGTCTTCGACATTTTGGTATGGATGATCTATCAATATTTTACTGATGTCAAATAGATAAAAAGTTAAGTCCTGTGCTCGATTGAAATACAACCTTAAAATGCTTCAAATTTAAGGTCAAGAACCCAGGACAGCTAAACGCTTAATAGACCACCTTTTATGTATTGATAATCCCGAACGGCCAAACAACAGTGCATTAATCCTGTACCATCCGGCGTAATGTGATACCTTGCCGTTAACAATGGAAAGAACAACAGAGTGTCTAATGTTGCTGTTTACGTTGTGTTTGTTGCTGTTGTCAGAAACATTGTGACCATCAATTCCGCGGTGCAAATTTTATTTTGTTTGCATTTGTCATATCCAGGATCTGAACGAGTGTATGTGAATGTAACACTTTAGTGTTCTTTAGGTGAATGTAGATTAAATAGACGAGCTTATTTGAATTTTCTATAGATTATCTGTTGTAATAATCTTAAATATTAAGCATACGTATATTTTCCATGTCCATCAAATGTCTTCAGTTGCCACTCAACAGCATGGTTTTCTTAGTAAATGAACTCATTCCTGCAATAATTCTGAAGTGTTATTTATAAACGATTACACCTTTAACCTCTTATCCTGCCTGAGTGAAACATGCGTAGAAAATAGTCAATATGACCTCAGTACCTTCAAGTGTCGTTAAAATGCGACAAATTCATATCACACTAACTTTCTCTGCTGTAGGCATAGTCCAGGATGTTATTGAATATATGCTAAACTTTGACCTGTTTGAAAATTATCCTTGCCATTAATTTGTTTAGATTTGATCCTAAGTCCATAAGCCTTTGCGTTTTATGTCCCTTTGATACCGCCTTGCTGTTTAAAAGGTATTCATTTGTCAATAACTCTCGAATTATTAGACAGACTGTAGTTGGTGGAAAGTATAACATACATGTACCCCTTTGGATTTGCCGTTTTCCTCGGTTAGTGTTTGTGTGCATGCGTGTACGGCTTGCGTGCGTGCGTGCGTGCGTGCGTGCGTGCGTGTGTGTGGCGAACAATTGGTGACTTCTTAAATTCTGTCTTGAAGAGATGTAAGCTGTATGTGATCAGTGCATGGTTATTCATTTGTGACTAAACTTAGTACAGTCTAATCCACATAAGATTTATCAATTGCCCATAATTCAAGTGCGTACTTTTTAAGGGGGATCGCTCCTCTTAGTTGCCGCAAGTGGGTCTTGCAGAGTTTGAGATATTTTACGACATTGAAAATAA
>JBCAUI010506862.1:0-12860 GCA_038406195.1 Haplosyllis anthogorgicola | reverse complement strand
ACTATTTGCACAGGTTGCTGAGGCTTAGGTATGTATGTTTAAATCAAACCTATGATGAATAGTGTAGGGTATACAGCGTTTCCCCAGAACGGTGTCTACACACTGGGTGTGGGCCTCTAGCTTGGAGACAGTGTAGTGGGACTGTAAACCTGTTGTGAAATATCGGTGTTACACGATGGAATTGATATAATGGCACTGAAATGCAATTTATTCATTAATAAAATGGTTTACCCATACAGGTTTTTTTTGTTTGTTTTTTTTTGTATTGCGGATTTATCACACCCAGGTTTAATCTATGAACGCGCATTTTGTTGTCTGCGGATCGTTTAGAGGTTTAGTGATCCAGAACTCTGGTGCCGCCATCTGTTTTTCTCACAAAATCCGCCATCTTGAAGTTCGAAACAGGAACGCGAAAAAGGTGAGGAAATCTAGAAAATCTCTGTCACAAAGCAAGTTTACATTTTTAAACACATTCTAATGTGAGCTCTAACACGGAAAGATTGCTTGTACCAAATTGTGAGTTGTCATCTCTTTTTGAAGTGTGCGAAACTAATGTCTAAACCAGTCCTGCATGTGCGATTTGTTTTGCTTTTGTCATCTTTGGGAAATTCCAGTGTGTGTGTGTGTGTGCAGTAAAAATTGAATGCAATCGGGACATGAAAATATTGGGTAAAAGTATAATACACAGTGCCCAGTAATGTCTATCCAACAACCAACCGTTTCTTAAGGTTTGGGGAGAGGTGTGGCAAATGTCAACTTGAAAGGCAAACCTAAATCCGGACCCAACTTGTTTCAGTCTGAACAATAACCAGAGTACAACAGATTGTGTTAACTGTTGAACACAAGTGATTTGTTGGGTTTGGGTTGATTTTTTTTGTCCAGTCTGACCGTAAGTAGACATTGTGAAGAAAATATCCTGTGAAAACAAATGTCGCCTCATACGAACATTGTTTCTTTGCAAATAAGACAAATTCTTGGCAAAAAAGACAAAAAAAGTTATCTTTCTAAAACCTCTTTACGCTATGTCTACTGTAGTTAAAATTAAGAAGGAAGTCAGAAATAGAGCACGATTGTTTGTGTGAGATTCTTCATTACGAGCCTTCTTGTATGCCGTGGCATTGTACTCGTGAGGGAAAGGTGGTTAGGGTACAGACATTTGTTTGAATGGTTTATTCCATACCCGTGTCATTGAAATAATATACTAATGCACTTGTTTGAAAAGACAAGGTTTAATCACGATGTTTATTTTTAAAACACACTCATCGAGTAATGTACAGACCGAGCATGCTTTCTTTCATTGCTTTTAATACACTGATAAAGGGTTACCTTCTCATTTGTTGGTTTACTTTGCTACCTCACTGTCTCTCCCGCCTTTACGTTTCTAAAGCACACTAAAACAAAATGTAGCTTTAATAATAAATTTTCTGCAGTTTTACGATAGTTAAATCAATGCTTTACACGACGCATGGAATGACTGATTCTTTTCGTAGTTTTAGTAATATTTCATGCCGAGTAAATTTTAACCTTAGAAATTAAATTATTTTAAAGATGATTTTGTGACTTACTGGACTGTATTTTTTTCCTTCAGACTTAACATGGTGGCGTGTGGGTTGATAAAGCAGTAAACCAACAAATTGTTAGAAAGGTTCCCCCGACAAAGATGCAAAACTCCACGGGTTACGACTCGTTCGATCCATCGGACCTGACCGATGCGGAACGAGAGCTTTTGGAAGACATCAGGAGACACAAGGTGCAGCTGCTTGACGAAATCCAGCAACTGAAGGATGAAATAGCTGAAGTGACGGCCGAGCTGGAAAGTATGGATGCGCCAGATGAACGAAACAATCCTAAGACTAAGCAAATGTCCATCGGGCGTAAGAAGTTTAATATGGATCCTAAGAAAGGAATTGAATATCTGATTGAAAATGGGTTGCTAGAGAATACGCCCGAATCCGTTGCACAATTCCTGTACAACGGGGAAGGATTAAATAAGACCGCTATAGGTGACTATCTTGGTGAGCGCAATGATTTCAATGTCCAGGTGCTAAAAGCCTTCGTCAGCTTGCATGAGTTTTCGGACATGATACTCGTTCAAGCCCTGAGGCAGTTCTTGTGGAGTTTCCGTCTTCCCGGCGAGGCACAGAAGATAGATCGTATGATGGAGTGCTTTGCTGAACGTTATTGTGAACTCAACCCTGGGGTATTTAGCAATACAGATACATGCTATGTACTGTCCTTTGCAATAATCATGCTGAATACGAGTCTTCATAACCCAAGCGTAAAGGATAAACCTACTGTCGAGAGGTTTATCGATATGAACAGGGGCATCAATGACGGTGGTGACCTTCCACCAGACCTGCTGACCAGCTTGTACGATAGCATCAAGAAGGAACCGTTTAAGATCCCAGAAGACGATGGCAATGATCTTATGCATACCTTCTTCAACCCGGATAAGGAAGGCTGGTTATGGAAGCAGGGCGGGCGCTTTAGAAGCTGGAAGAGAAGGTGGTTCATCCTCAGTGACAATTGTCTATATTACTTCGAGTTTACAACAGACAAGGAACCGAAAGGAATCATACCACTTGAGAATATCGCAGTCAGGGAGGTCACAGATAGAAACAAACCCAACTGCTTTGAATTATTCTCCGCAAATCATGATGTCATAAAGGCATGCAAGACTGATTCTGAGGGTAAAGTAGTCGAAGGCAAGCACACAGTGTACAGAATGTCCGCAGCATCGCACGAAGAGAGAGATGAGTGGATAAAGTGCATCAAAGCGAGTATAAATGAGAATCCTTTCTATGATATGTTGGCAGCTCGACGCAAGAAAGCCACTGCGCACAATGCAAAATAAAGTGAAAAATGAAAGGTGCAATTTTATTGACAATTAAGGAATAAGTAATATTCAGGTACATTATATTTAAAGGGAGTAATATTCCTGTTGAAAGGAAATATTTCATTGGGAATTTTTCGAAACCTGCCTCCGCTAAAGTTTTTATTTCGTACTTTGGTGTCAAAAGTAAAATTGAAAAACGAGATTTTGTGCCAAAAGAACTTTACGATACGAAGTACTTTTGTAAAACTTGAAACTTGACATGTAAATGAAAGATAATACCCTAGTCTATTATCCTGACAACATGTTCAATTTCTATTTTTAGTTTTATAAAATTCCATGAACGATGTTCACAGTAAGGTTTTACTTCCTGAACGCTTAAACCACCTTGTACAGAGTGTGAAAAATATACAGTGTATTTAGATTAAGATATATATCATGTAGAAGAGTGTATTATCTTTTAATAGTGTTTTTTCGTCATCGAAAAAATTATAAGCATGTGTATGATATATAAACTTTTGTTGTGTATTCCCAAAATGTCTTCATGTTATTCATCCCATACACGAGTACTTCAGTTACTTTAATTCAAGAATATTTATACAAAGGTTCAAAAGTATTTTGTGCAAGGAGACTTGGCTACTTCTGCAGCAGTGAAATTTTCTTGGAAAGGATTTTAAACTTAAGAGAAATAATGTATAAAAGATCAATAAATTGTATTTGTATGTTACTAACAATCATGTACAGTAAAAATAACAATAAATTCCTTCAAAAAATAACTTGTGTACTTTACTTTTATGGATCATAATATTTTTAAAACTAATTTAGCAGAAATTTAACCGCATGAAATAAGCTTTTAAGGATATGTGACCTTTGTACATGTATAATAAATTAGCCGATCGAAGTAGTCATGAATATATCAACGATAAGGTCAACGTGACTTCTTTACCATAGGGATTTGGCGATAAAAAAACAAACCTGCCAATTGTTTTAACAAAAAGGAATTGATACAAGTAACTAAAAATTATATTGAGAATGAAATTTTCAAGAAAACTAAAAGGATGTCATTTCAACTGTGTACGGAGGGTTCAGTGCCGGAGAGTACATGTAATTGTGCAGTACTATTTTAAAAGCACGCAGAAAACGGTGGTGTATTCAGAGATCGGTTCACAACCAAAGGCATTAATTTGACTATTTGTGATATTTCTCGCTTTGTGCAATGTGAACAGGATTTACACAGCTGTCAATGACGTGGTTTATGCCATTTTCACTTAATACGATATATTTTGAAATGCCAAATAATTTAACAACCACTGTATCATACTTTATGATAGACAATAGTTAACAGTTAACATTAAACTTAAAATTGATAGGACATTTAAATGATTGGAAAATATTACCCGAGATATTCAGTAATTTATCTCATTGTTGAAAACATTAAACTTAAAATTGATAGGACATTTAAATGATTGAAAAATATTACCCGAGATATTCAGTAATTTATCTTATTGTTGGAAACTGAGACCTGTTTAAAATAGATTGTATGGATGAGTTGACACTTCAATCATTTCATTTGATCTAATAGTTCGCGTGTGGTTCGTTATAGTCGGCTTACGTTTATTAGATATTTCGTATTGAGTGGTAACATTGATTTGTCTTCCTTTGTGCATATCTATTATAAGAGGTAAAGGTATTATAAGATCGTGTTGAATCATGCTTAAAATATGATACGTATCACAAACCTAGGTTACACGTTCTTTATTATTGTTATTAAAGCAAAGCATATCAGTGGTCCATTTGTTGTGGAATGTAGCACATGTCAATTTCAGCGTATTTTAAACAAAGAGATATCTTAAATTATAATCAAGAAAATTTGGATAAAAAAGTGTTAATATGTTGCATGGCACAAATGGAGTGTCAGAATTCCGAAGAGATAAGCCAAAGTCATTTAGACTTCGAGTGACAGAAATAGATAAAAGTGTTGTATCAAACGCCTTTCCCGGGAGTATTTATCCAAGGCTGTATCTTGACCTCAATGTGGGATCTGATAATTCTTTTGGAAACAACAAGATGTTTTCAGGAAAAGCGTCAAAAAGGTAGATATAGACTAACAAATATCGAAAAATACAACTGAATTTAGGGCTTTAATATTTATTGGATGATCACTTATTGAAGAGCGGTTTTAGAACTATATTTGTGTAAATGCACAAATTGTAATTTCAGATTCGCAAAAGGTGTCGATTTGGGAATAGATTGCTACAGGAAGGAAATCGGTATAAATGACGTGTATGACAAGTATTGTGACGTCATCATGTGGAACACGCAGGTGACACCACCTGGTGACCATCACGTACAAACCAATGCACCAGGTAAGATTAGCGTTATTTACGGGATTAATATCAGGATTTTGTGACTCATCGCGTACGTGTGCATCATGATCTAGCGTTCATCTCGTGGTTGTTGTCGTTGTTGGCGTCATTGTCATTGTCATCGTCAGTGGACAGAGCCCAAGTCATTTATCAAACCACTGGGGTCCCACCATCACACTCCCTGTAATTTCATTGTGTTTAATCCGGGCAAAATTAGAACGTTTCACCCGAAATTCTTGCACCCTTCCCTTGAAACAAGTATAAATCAAATTCGTCACTTGATTGCATACTCATACAGCAGTTTATTTCGGTATTTTAATTGGGAAGTTTTAAGTTTGACACATTATCGTAAAGTCATGATCGAGATTGATAAATATTTAAAGTAGAACTTGAGAAGTGTTATAATACAATTCAGTAGCTTCAAATTTATTTAAGGTACCTTTTAAAAGGTTCGAATTAGAGTTGAGATGATGTTGTAAGATTATAGAAGTAGTTCTTATGCGTTGACAAACCAGTATGGATGAAAAGAGATTTCGTGTCAATGCTTGCCATGCATGCACTGCTTTAATTTCCTTGATTTCCAGAGGGGAATATGGATTATTTCTGTTATAAATTTTTAACAAAAGTATCATGCACTTTTCAGATAATACTAATTGTGTGAGTTACCTAATTGTGCGCACTAATGTTCTGAAATTTACCCAAAGGAAAACAGAAAATTTAACCCATGGCGCTCATAAATTGAACACTTGTATTGATTTCGTTTCGCACAAATTGCATTCGGGAAGAATTGCCCTTTTAAATGCATGGAAACGAATCGGATATGAAATTGTTTTGGTAACGCTTTGTTGTTTATCGTTGTATGAATAGATGAAATGCTTGTTGAATTCCAATCCTTACATTGATTGAACCTGAGTAAATATGAGAGAGATTTATTGAAAACATTGCTAACACGAGCGTTATTTCATGTAAAATGGGTTTTATTAAGTTGAAGTTTTTATTAATAAAATACAATTGAAAATACAATAGAATCTAATCAGAAATAGACTGTTTGGCCGTATTGACAACATTTAAGAAACGAGTAGAGGCTTTCATATTCGTAAAAATTAGTTCCATTTTCTTTTATAAATAATTAGAAGTTCAAAGTAATGAACAAAACTAATACCAGCATTGGCCGCTTGTTGAACATAATTGACCTTAATCTTGTGTAAAGTAATTTATCTTAATTTAATGTTGCAGTTTTGGCTAAGTTGAGGAAGATAGAACTTTAGACTTAAATCAATACAGTCTTACTGGTCAACTGACTCATATTAATGGCGAAATAACTTCTACGAAACTCAACTTTGATCATAAAATTCTATTATGGGGATAATAGGATAAAGATAATGGTATCCTTAAAAGTTAAGAACTAAATTATCGGTTTAATAGAGAATAAATGCTATCTGCGGCGTTTATTATGAAAGTGAAATATGCACAAAATGGATCTTTATTTTACAGGTTGGTTCATTTCTTTGTCCGTTTAGTATTTTTTTCTAAAACAAGGAAATATATAAAAAGTGAACTTCTAAAAATAAAATAATGTGGCATTAAATAATTATTGGGTGTAGTGCACAATAAATTACATCATTGCAGATATACGGGAAAATTATTCATAATCATAGTATTGCATTTTTCTGATGCTGGTTCTGGATCGTAATAGCATATCATGATATAATTTCTGAAGCCATAATCTGTTGCACACCCCTCCTCCCTCCCATCATTCTTGTCAAGGGTACCTATCCGTATGATACAAGTATGGCCATCGCTATTCGATATTCGTTCGTTTTCAGCTATTGAAGCATGTCCTTTCTGATTTGTTGCAAGCAAATTATTAGTCATTCAAAGATACATTATATGACAGAAAATGCAAGTCGCCGCATGTTCGAAAAATGGATTTCTTTATGGGAATTTATAATAATGACTGAAAGGGTAACCTTGTTTTGTGTGCATGTGTTTCAGCAGATATGTTTTCACCTTTATCAAGTGGTTCTTTAATATGGATTCTGTTTTTGTTGCATCCAAAAAGAATCAATCATTTTGTTCATGCCAATATAATGTGATCTTTTATAAAGCAATACACATTGATTTATCAGGAGAATGTGTTTGCGTACCTACATCAGCATCGCGTCACTTTCACCAGGGCCCTTACTGGATCTTCATCACTGCTTTACACACAAGATTTTATGGTTTGCTTTAAATTAAAATAGACTAGGAATGGTTCGAAATAACGAAAAGGATAAGAATAGGAATACGGGTCGGTATATTGATATTTTACGATAATTCCATATTAATATTGTTCTGTGAAGGTAATTAATAGTCAGTAGAGCATTACATCCTGGTCAAATATTTGATTGATAATGTATTGTTTTGGTCAGATTCTAAATCAATAGTGCGTTTTATTATTCGATACGGTACGCATGGGAAGCCCAGTAGAATGAATGGACTCCTTATGGTGAAGTGTAAATTAGGCATAAGTTACGAGGAAATTAATGTTGGACTCCGACTCGGTAATTACGGTAGCATGTGATCAGAATGAGTGACCATTTCAGACTGATCTGGTCACATATGAGGAACATGTTGATACCATTGTATTGGAAACAATCGCGTTATCAGTTTTGTTAGAGATATTCTGTTTTAAAAATATTACAAAGATGTACTTAGTGTTTGGCTTAGTTGTATGGAAGTAAGTTGGTGACAGTTTTGTGGAAAATGTACTTGTAGCTGTGAGACTCTTTAGATGACAATATTGTTAACGTGGAAATTACGCAGGATTCTATGGTTTTCAGTGGAATTCGAAACTTCGAGTTGAGGAAAAAACGACAGTACAATGATGCAGTTACATCAACACGCAGTGAGATGAGTGAAATTGATCTGTTACCAATGCGTGAGATCAAAGTGATCTGGATCATCGCAATTATGCATTGATTGGTTCGAGTCCGTATGACCCAATAAGTTTAAACAATGAGTTTGAAAAAAAAACCCCACCAAGGTGTTAATGTTACAGAGATGATATAGTAAACCTACACCTGTTGATTTTTCGTGTCGATGGATAAAAACTTTACATATCTCTGGTTAATTGAAATTAATATTTAACACCATCTTCGATCGGGTTTTTGTACCAGTGGTGGCGATCCATATTTATGAAAAGTTAATATGGTACGGTCCACATTGGCAGAATATTGCAATGGAATGAATGGACATTTTTTTCAGCAATAACAGATGCATACGTTTCAATGTTGTATTCATGAAAAGAGGACGCAAGATCGACACTCAGGGATCTTAGCAATCTGACAGACATAATAAAGAGGAAGGAAAGGAAAGGCCCGCCATGAAATTCTAGGAAATAGTTTACACTACTTCACGCGCACACGTGGATTGCTCTTGACATGCAGCCGATTTTCTTTCACAGCTTCATTTACACATTTACACATTTTGCTACAAAAATAACTCGAGCTGGCATCCATGAGCACATGTTGAGCGCAAAAATACCAGCTTAGAAAAATATTTGGCAGTCAGATAGGACAAGGTGGAAAGTTAGCGATATTGGCAGTAAGCAGCTAGAGGCCACGAAGCTGCTCCGAAGCAGTTTTTATCTGGAGTATTTTTACTCAAAGTTTGATATTCAGAGTGCAAACGGGATCGTCATCACACACCCCACACTGACGAACCCATGACGTAGGTTATCTTCTGGATAAACACGGAGTTTTACAAAGGAATCGCTACGTACACACGTGTAGCTCAAGCTGCTACTCTAACTGGTGGTGTACTGCTACCATTGCTTCTGCTGCTGCAGTCAATGTCACATGTACGAATCCACATGTGATGAATATAACTGGACAGATACATCTATATAACAAGATGGATTGGTAATATGTGTATTTACCACAGGCAAAGCTGTAGGCAAAGGCAGCGGTAGTGGTGGTATTGTTAAACTGGGCAATTTGTGAAGTTACTCACAAATTACGATCATTGGGATAATCACCATTTGTATTTGCGTGTTTATGACATTGGATTTATGATATTCAGAATTGTGAATAATCATTCCTCAGAATGACCATGTTTTAGAGCCACATCGACTCAGTTACATGTGGTAGACAAATGTACACTTTGGGAAACAGAACAGCATTTGTTGCAGTAGACAAGAACCAAGAACCAAAATTTGTGTTGCTAAAGTAAGAAAAACGTAGGAGGATTGAACAGTGAAACATTCGACATTGAGTCAGTCAGCTGATGATGTAGAGAAAGTGCAGTGTACAAGTTGCACGAGTATAATAATAGAGGTCAATAAGGATACGAACCAACATGAACTACTTTACCAGCAGTATGTCTTATTTTTCCATAAATAATGTACATTGCTTCTATGCATGATTATTTCTGTACTCACATTACAAGTAACTTGTAATTTAATGTGCCGTGATAGAAGATTAATCACAAAATAAGTGATTGGTTTGAAGGAAATGTTGTTGTGGATGAATTGCAATGTTTGTATATAAATCCACAATAACAGAGACATTTTTCTTTTTCTAATTGGCAGCACATTCTACCAAAAGGAGAATCTTGTGATTGTCGTGTTTCATTCTTGATGGATGTTTCAAAACGGTCTTACAATTTTGTATTCCATTACATGTATGTGACCTTGCTTTGCAAGACAGAGGGTTCCCTTTCGATCCGCTTTGATCGTGTCGTAGATCTTTTTTTTTATGGAATAAACGTATTTGAAATCAGCACATACATGTAAATCTGTAAATGAGAAACTTATTATGGGGTAATGAAAGTAAAGTTTTATGGCGGTCCTGTTCCATATCTTCCAAGGTTTTTTTTGCCATTGCATAGTTTATTTTGGACGAAATGCAGTACAATCAGATAGCTTTGTAATCGAACGAAAAATTCTTCAAGTCTGATTTAATTTCTTTTTGTATCGCGGTTAGGAAAATAAGTAAATTGATATGGTATTTGGGGACATTGAATACGCTGGATATACCGTATATTCCTTTGTGTCGGACGTGTAGAACATGACTAATACCTGGATTCCTGTATTGATTTTGATTTCATTTGAGATTTACCCCACCGACTGTTAAACAATTCTTTTTTTGTACAAATAAAGTATTTGTTATTTAATCCAGGAATTTCCCAGATCGCAATAGGTGTCTGCAGTACATCAGAAGCTTTATGGAATTTTCATTTGGGATATGCAAGAAGAGTTGGAATTTATTATTTCAATGGGGAATTCAAATTGTTGTAAATCATTCAAGTATTGCTTCTGAAAACATTGTTTTATACTTAACATTTAATCGAAAATAAACGTCTAACATTTGTCATTGCAGAGTATCAGAAGATTCTGAAGGAAAAGAATCTAGATGTTCTCGCTTCCACAAGTAAGTTCTTTTTCATTGTTCAGAAGGTATTTCTTTTTTTTAAGAGATTGATGTCGTTGTTTTTAAATTTTACAGTTAAAGAAAGTCTGTAGGCGTCGAATATGGTTGATCTTACAAAACCACATTAAATGTTCTCAAAAATGAAGCAGTTTAGCTTTTAGATTTTGAAGATTTTAAAACTTAGGTTTCGTGCGAAGTTTTTCCAAACCAAGAAAGGCAATAACGCTTTGTTAGGTGTAGTTGTATTGGTTAATTGCGTGACAGAAGTCAGTTCGTGCTTCGATGACCTGGCACTGTCTTAATTGATTGGACAAATGGGAAAATCTTGACTAATTTCTATTAATTTTACCTCGCAATGAGTGGTATCTTTCTGCGTATTCTACGTTTTTTTATTGAGTTTAGTTACGTGATTTCCTGCATAGTTTTTGGGCCTGAGGAATTTTGATTGGGCTTTTATTCGGGTATTAAGACACAAAAACGTCAAAGTATTTGGCTTAGTTCCATTTTCACCTGTTTTCTAAACAAATCACTTGGCACAAAAATTGTATTGACGAGGAATCAATATAAGCAAATACGGCTTTTATGCCAATCTGTCAATATTTTTCAAATTGCCCAAAGTTGTTTTACTTGTCAAATTGGTAGGGGTGTTCATTAAAAAGCTCTGTAAACGCCAGAAACCTTACTTTAATGAAGGCCCCATGTGAGCTGACCAAAGAGGCTTTAAGGGTAAAAAGTCCATTTTAACTCCGAAGCCATAAGCAAATCGTACAGATTATCGAAAACAGATACGTTGGTTGTGCTTTAAAAAGCAATTTTACAAAAGATAAATTCTCATTGGTCATGCAGTAGTTGAAAGTTGTATTTGTACACTGAAAGCGTTTGTTATTAATTTTTTGCAACTTTGAAAACTTAGTAGTTATACGTACATATTTCAATAATTTTTTAGGAAACTTTCAGTTGCATTTTTAATTGTACTTTTAAGTAAAAACAAAAACAGTAGCTAACATACTTGCCTTAATAAGCAGAGGCACTCCAACTGTGTCACAGCTTATGATCATTAAAGGATATTTATAATCTTGCCCAGAACTATTTATATTTTGCTCGTGAGAACAATTGGTATTAAATGTTTAAAGCCAAATATTTTGGTATCCAGCAGATGTGACGTATTGTTTAATTGGTATCATTTTGTGTGTCTATCGATTTGAACAAGCCGAAAATTAGCAGGGAACATTTGTCACTGGACGAAATTAATGCGAGACTTTAATTAAAGCATACGGGAGTGATAATTAGGAAAACATTTAAATGACCGTGATAGACACGACAGCACGTCATTTTGCCTTCACCTGTGTGAGAAAGAGAGAGGAAAGTTGTATCTTAGTCAAGTGTGGACATATTTATTGAACGTGTGGATCAAAACGTCTTTTTTGTTGGAATATTAAAAATTTGTAGTAAAACGCGGATAATAATTGAATTGTGGACGTATCACTTACATTAGCGATGTACAATGTCTCTAATAGGAGTTATCTCATTTCATGAAGGACATCTTTTCAAAGGTAAAACAACTCTAAAGACAGTTATAGTGATAATGAATCTGTATATTCGTACATTTGTTCAGAAAGAAAGAAATCAAAACGTCGTTCTAAAGGTAAAACGTGGGACGCGTTTGGGACACCACGTCGGCGTTCACTGAGCGATAAAAAGAAAAAACAACGTACTTTCTGAATTATATTTTACAAGTAACGCTATAGTTTGTTTCTGTTTGAAAATACTTTTCGTTTGCTTCAGTTCATCGTTTGTGGTGTAACAATAATTGTTCAATGCACAAATAAGTTTCACTGAACTAGTTAATTAAACAAATATAACCTGAATTATTTTGTTGATTTTTATTGCAGAATTGCGGGGCAAGCTGCAGGAGTTCTCAACTCCGAAACCGTCGGTTAAGGGGAAGGCTAAAGTTATACACAAGGAGAAGCTTAATATACCCAGCGGCAGTGTTCACAGTGTCTCGCCGAACAACAGTACGTAAATTTTATTTAATATCTTAAAATTATTTAAATATGCAGTGCAAAGAGTGCTGCCAGTATAAAAAGGTGTACGCCTGTTTGTTAAAGCTTCAGTGTGTTAGTGTGTCAAAGCCGCATGTGTTACGCACCTAATTTGTGGGATCGTAGATCTTTACCTTTGTGGACAAATTACATAGTAGTGTGCGGTTTGACAGAAATCTAGGAGCCATGTGCCCCATGGGGTAAT
>JBCAUI010506851.1:0-12860 GCA_038406195.1 Haplosyllis anthogorgicola | reverse complement strand
GACATGACCCAGGTCAAATCTAACCATATATGGGCAATTGAACCCACAACTGTGTCACCCAGGCACCAGAACCAGCCGCCTGTGACTGAAATCAATCAGCTGGAACCATCCTGGCCTAGGATACTGGCTACTTCTGTCGATCTTAGGCTTTTTAAATAAAAATAGTATGATCCGGGACCAATTTAATATTTCAATGCTATTCCAATACGAGTATTAAAATCAAACCCGTTACTATCTATTTTAAAAGAAAAAGCCACTTTGCGACAATATGAAACATGATGGCAATAAAATATGTTTAGCTACATTAAGGACAAATGAATACTTTTACAACTTGTTGCTTGACATCAATATTTTTATAATAAGTCGCATATATAAATAGGAGGCTCGAGCACAATCAATGGCATTTACAATATTTTAAAAAAATCCGTACAATTTACATCTATCTGCATGTTCACATTTTCCAGTTCGTTGCTTTTCTATAGGCTCATTTATTTACAAGAAAATTCTAAATACGGTGTAATGCCTTAGTCTGTGTCCAATTTACAACACTTGTAAGCCAGGTCACCAATAAATCAGAGCATTTACGTTATGAATACATTATTTGCGTGCTTTGTCAGATTTGGAAAAAGTAGAAGGTTCTATGCTGAGCTATGCGCGTATGGATGCCAGGTTAGCAATCTAGTGTGTGGGGCTGTGTGTGTGTATGTTGATACAGTGGAGCAGTAATTTTAAAGTTTGTAACTCGTGTTTATGTAATGAAGCACAGAGCTGTGGCAAAATGTGCGATATATGTAGTATACAGTTGCGGGCAATGCGGGATAATCTTGTGACCACACAATAAACATTTATGAGGACATCAGCAACAACAACTAAACAAAGAGAGTTCCATAGGTGACTTGTTCATTAGAGTATAGCTCATATACGGTATTTAGTGATCTTCAACAATGAACGTCGCACTTTATAAGCCTGTGTATGAGAACAGCTGAAACCGATAGTATCGCTAAAAGGACATTTAAATGGACGTGGATGCACAAATAACTGATAAACTCCCATTCATGCCATAGAGGTAGGATGGCACCGACGTTTAGGTTTCAAAATGAAAAATAATGAAGAATAAATAGAACCCCATAACTATCGCCTCCTGGCTTAAACACAGCGATTGAACTTTTTTATCGCTGCAATAAGTATTGTTGTGAAAATGTATTGGTACTAGGTCAGGATGCCCACTTGCATGGGCATAAAGTAACACTAAAAGTAGGTCACCATGACCTATTTACTAAAGTAGGTCACAATAAGAAAGTCATAGATGTCAGTCAAGGTCATGTGGCATAGTTGATAGTTCTTAGTAGGTCATTGTGACCTAGTTACAAAAGTAGGTCACAATAAGTAGGTCATAAATGTCAGTCAAGGTCAAGTTCATATGGCATAGTTGATAGTCCTTAGTCTTACCAACCAAACTAAACATAGTAGTCATACAGGAATATAGAACACACTTGCAGAAAAAAGAGCACTACCCAGGAAATTTAGAACACACTTGCAGAAAAAAGACCATTACAAACTCAGCTTTCTCTAAATATATAATACTATTCCTACAACAATACGAATCTATATCTATTCTTTCATAATGTGATATTCTCGTGCGAGATCACTCACCGCGTACAAACAAACAGACGCATAAGAGTCTTCAATTATTAATGAATTCTGCCTCTTTATGGAAACTCGACTGTCTTCCTGCCTTTTATACGTTCTTACGTACATCAATGTGCTCTTTAATTCTTTTGATTCGGTGTAAGTATGGGTGGATCAAGGTGCGTGTGTGTATGTGTGCGTGCATGAGTTTCTTTTTAATGTTTAAGGTGTACATACCTCTGTGTCTCTGTGTAGCCTTGTCGAACATCAACATGGCATCTTCAATCTGCAAAGATAAAATAAAATATTGTTAGTTTATAAAATACTTGATTGCAGTTAGTAAATTTGTTCTAAGTGTACTTAGAAATTGCACATTTGAATTAAATCGCGTAGAGTTCGATGCAAAAAATTATTTATCGAACTGGTACCGGCAGGTGTGAAACGGGCTTTAGGTGAGTTTGCTTGCCTTTATTTTCCACGAATATCAAGATTTCAGAGTTGTATAAGCCCGTGCTGGCTACAAATATGCAATAAACCCACACTTTACATAAATGTACGTATAAAACACTGTTTACTGTGCCATATCTGGTTCTTATGTGATACTATTTGATTTTCAGGTCGCAACTATTACCAATGCGAAGCCAGAATTATGAGCAAACAATTGCTGTTTTGTGTGCGTGTCGACAAAAACCATCACCGTGCAACTTTAGGTTAGGGATTCAAAATCACTTTCCACAAATACTAAGTAGGTACATAGATAAATGTCAATGTTGTGACAACATGTCTAAAGCATTTGAAATATATCTGGGTCTCCTTTCAAAAAGACCGCAAATTACATATGTATTTATTATTTCAGTTTTTAAAACGTGTGAAATTTAAATTGGGAGTTTCTTTAAACAAATATAAATAGACAACTTGGTTTTACCTTACTTTTGGAAAACGTTTTAATTTTTATTTGGTGGAGTAATAAATGTGTTTCATCAACTAAACGATGAATCGTGTCCAGATTTTTCTGAACAAACATTCTTAGCCCTATTTACGGCATAAGTGGTGGATTTCTAAACGTGGCATTAAAAACGAAAGCCTCGTATAATGAATACTTTGCCCTGGGTATACATCATAGTATTAACTCCGCAAACGGGCATCAAATACATGTCCATCCATCTATCTCTCGGTCTTCCACCCTTTAATCTAGTCCCACATTTCCCGCATATATCAAATTTTCAGCACATTTCAATTTTTCTGCTGACGAAGCAAATGACATTCTGCTCTGTATATTTCATATGTAAATGTCGCTTTTGATGAGGAGCTTGAAGTAAATAGCTGCCACTTATGGAGCTTTAAGCTGCTGAAGAGGCTGCCTCGAGTGGCCAACTTTGATTGGGGATCAAACATTTTTCAAAAGGGCCGTGCGCTTAACCGTCAGTAGAAAGTTTAAGTACTCGAATCAGAGTGTTTTTGTCTGCATTTGGCCGTGCAATAAGCTGGCTATTCAAACCTGCACAAGTGAACATAATTGGCTTGAAGCCCTGGTTAAAAAATACCCTCCAAGCAACAACCCCCTGAAAAAATACCCTCTAACTACCTCTCAATGTTTATGAAAAGGTTAAACTTCAAAGTGAATCACACTCAAAGAGTTTCACATACTTCTTTACTTAGTTTCTCAGGTCATTTACTCTTTAGAAGAGCTCAAACTCGATTCTTGTATGATTTTTTTTCCCTCACTCCACAGAATTACAGCAATTTAGTGCCAGCCGGTTGAGTATCTCAATGGCGGGAGGCAGAATGAGAGTGAAAAAACTAATTCCTGCGCAATTTCTTTCTTATCAGCAAATTGCCTTTCTGCTGTTCATTTGTTATCCGCAAAGTATTCGCTAATAAAGCGTCATTTTATCGAATATTACACATTACTGCAATTAAATAGTCGGCCATTATGTGGTAAACAATTGCCTGAATTAGAGCTGCAGATTTTCCAGATGCTGGCGTCCATTGTCGGGGCCATTCTTTCCGTCAAGCAATACCCTCGGCTCTACACCACAATCATATTTGCTTATCTTTACAGCCACAACAGAAAAGTTCTTTGATTTTCCGCCCTCACACAACGTTGAAACGATCAAAGCCATTTCGTTTTCACATAAGAAAGTATCATGTATGTTAAGGTAAATCTAAGAGATGGATAATAAAAAAGGGATAGTTAGTGTTTCTGCCAGTAAAGGAAAAACGCGTAATTTTACATACAAGACGAAAACAGCTTCATTCTATTTATAGAACTGAACAGTGTACCACTGCATTATGTTAAAATGTCAGAGTGACACCAATGTGCCATCAAAGTGACCAATTCTATCCCTTCAATCTTCATTTTCTATCGAACCGACAATCTCAATCTGAGGTCCAAAATGAATACAAGTTCTGCATTCTTGAAATCACAATTGCAGGATCCCGCGTAATCAATCACTGCCTCCTGGCTGAGTCAGTTATGACCAAAGTTTAACGATATTACAATTCGTTTTAGTTCCACATTAGCAATTCTACATTTAATGACTAGTCCACTTGTATTTCAGACTCGTATCTCAGACGAGTATTTCCTGGTATTATTGCAGTGAAGGTATTTTCTTGGCCGCACCAAACTTCAACTTCAACTTCGGTACAGTCAAATAATGAATTAACCACTCCACGAAATACTAGACTCTTTCAGCTAAACAATGAGGCCTCCCTTATTCTATTATGGCTCCAAGGAGAGCAACGTAATTGGGCTCGCAAAGCGAAATGTCATACGGCATTTGTGAGCTATGCCTCGGCTAGTTGTGTATATGAATGAGAGATTTCCATCCATGTGTAGGTTAAATATCATCGGGATCATGTCCCCCCGGGATAGGGCCATTTCCTTGCAGAAAATTTACCCAATTCATGTCCGCCATTACAGCGGGGAGGTCAGTGAATGAATGGATAGGCTCTTGGAGGTCTTGTGACTTGGATATGGGTCATGTGATGTTGGTGTGATTTCAGTACACACGAGCGATGAGCGATGGTGCTGTTTGCACAGAATGTCGAGATAATAACAGATTGCTTTCAGTTAACAAACCAAAGTTAATTAAATCTACACAAATTGTTAATTATTTGCAAACATCATGTTGATATTACGACAATTGTATCCGATCCAAAATAATTGTATCTCATAATGTATCTGTTCGTTTTTCTTTTTGCCGACTGTGTGTTTGGCATTATCTTTTTTTTTTTACAAGATTCCATTCTTTATTCGTTATTGCTTTGTTTTTAACATTACGAGGTAATTATAGATTAGTTCGCGTATAACATGCAACTGTATTCAGAATTAATTCTTGTACTTCAGCAAAATCTGCTATCAAATCATATTGAAACTGATAATAAAATTTATGCTTTTCCAGGAAACAACTCGAAACATTAAATTGGACCAGCCTATTATACCACGTAAAGAAACTTTATGTAATAGCCAAATTAATATTTCTACCTCGACTCTCAAATTACATCCGCATCGTCAGTAAATTCTGTCAAGAAAAATGGGTTATTTTCAATTTATGGATTTTCCAGCAAAGTGACTTTGCCTGTACGAATGGATTAGCTGTTCCGAGGGATTACTGTACGGATTAACGTTAATGTAGCGTGAAATAGGTTAAAACTATGAAAACAGAAAATACAGAGTGCACGTAACCAAACAGTTTATTTACAGGTATACATGCAAGTTTTATGTACAACCCATGAACGTGTTATTTCTATAGGGAACATTTACTTATGTAAAATTTCATATTTCTCATTTATGTTTATACTTGGGACTTACAGTAAATCCCGTCAGTTATGTTGAATGTGATACGTATTGCATGTAAAAGGAATGGTTCTCATTCTCATTCGATTTACTAGGAAGAATGGTAGTTTTTACTTTAAAATGTTTATTTCAAAACACATTCTGTATTAATTACAATTTGGGCATGCCATAGCATCACATTTTACTTTGAAATATTGGCATTTACTTTGTTCAGATTTAATTAATTTAAATAGAATTGATACTTTCGTAATGAAACGCATGCCATACCAGCGTAAACGGCCCATATATAACACACACTGTGCAATTCCCCCATTCCTATCTACATATCTCATTGTAAGATCTTATAGATCCAATTACCGAACCCCAAGCACGGCCTCGATACAAAACACAATTGCCTTATTTTCCATATCGAGTAATGTGCTTCAAGGGTCATCGCTGGAGTCTCCGTTCCTAAATTGGGTACATGAGGTCCCCCTCTCCCCTCGTCAATACCTGGCTCTGATTAAAAACAGCTACTGATAGCTCTCCACGGGCGCTCACCAGGGCTTAGTACCAAGATAGGAAACATCTATCAAATTTGGATTCAACAATGTTAAATCAAATCCTGGTTACGACACAGAACAATTCTTCTTGCATCTACCGCTACTGTTGGAATGAACAAGGCACCTCCATTATATCTGTACATGGCAGATGACACGCACCAAACTGTGAAGTACAGATACAAGAAACTGTAAAGGGTGCCACTGTAGGTCCATTTCAACCCACAGTAACAGTTTATTTTATGGCACAGGTTTTCCCCGCGAAAAGGACCTGTGGTAACAGGTAACGCAATCTGGATATAATTTCAAGTTTATAATTGACTTGGATCAAACTGGAGGGTCCAAAGCTACTCCAAAGTTATTACTGTACCAAGCGACTCCAGGTAGATCATATTTAAACCATATTGTGAGCGGGTGCAACGCAATTAATTCGTTTTTCCAAAGAATGGTAAACGTAGCATTTTCTTTTCATTAAAACCACAATTAAAAGACAAGTACGATCACACACTATCTACTTTTTTGGAACTTCAGGGGCGGATCCAGGATTTCCCGTTGGGAGGGCGCCCGGCCTGTTGGGGGGGGGCGCCGACTCCTATTTTCGCCCAAAATTTAGCAAAAAGTGCATGAAAACGAAGAAAATTTGGGCCGTTGGGGGGGGCGCCGGCGACGCCTCCCCCCCTAGATCCGCCAATGAACTTAGTCCATGAATCATCAAGGATCTATAATTGCTTAAAGAAGTTCTTACCAATTTGGCACCAACTTACATCTGCGAACCTAAGAAGCCAGTTTCATATATCATCACAGCTTATATCTTATAAACCAAACGTTATAATGTGAAACGAGCCGGTGACGTGACATCCTCCAATATCACAATCATCCGCCATTGTCTACACCACAGTGCGTCTTTGATACGGTGCGACCTTGGCTGGCGAGGCTTCACAAGAAAAATGGAGGTTCCTTCTGCCTTTGTCTCCCTGACTCAAGTCATGACCATAAAGAAGCTATGATCTTCTCTATCATATTCTATCATCATCATAATCTGGCTTCATTTTTTGTATTTTATAGAAAATGAGGCATTTTGCTGCCAACTATATATACATTATGGCAAAGTTTTGGCTGCAACTAAAAGCCTTTACAAATGCGATGGCACTATTCACGTAAATGTGAAATGGAAGTTTGTTATTCATTACGTTTTCCGTTTAAAAACACATTACCTTTGTAATCATTCTAAATATCGAAATGCAACTACTACGTCAGAAAGAGTATAAATAAACACAAAATGTATCATCTAAGCGTTATCCCTTTGATCGTGAGCTCAGCAGGAATGTCAGTCTGCGTTAAAGCTTTATGTATCGAACTGTCTTAAGAACTCTTTGAAATGTTCTAAAGGTATCTTCCACGCAGTTTTATTTGACTAATCCATACACACCTACACTGTAAGTATGCGTTTTGAAAACCTTTACAAACAAATGAGACATGTAACATTGCAAATTACAATAGAGTGGCTTACCACTTGACAGAAAACGCCATCGCCTCGGCTAGCACTTCCAGGTCCGGATGAAATGCAACATTGTAAATATAAACTGGTAATGGCTAACATAATGGTAATGTACTGAAAAATGCATTTGATCCTGCGATAATAATAGATCTAGATAATCTTCTGAAAAATACATGAGTCATATAAGGTCATGTTTTGTTGCGTTTTATTTTTTACATGGCGCTGTCAATGTTTAGTCTGTAGCTGTGAGTTGTACCTGCAGAGTTGAATCAGCTTTGTTTCTCTGTGCAACGTATTATACCAAGACTCTGATCTTGTTATTAATTTGTTTGAAAGCTTTTTGCATGCAGCAGCGGCAGCAGAGGAGGCAGCTTAACATGACGAATACGTGCAAGTCCAACGGATCTGAAACTGGTTGGAATAATAACTGATTCTTAAACTGGCAGTGGCTTTCACAATAACAGGGAGCTATACATATAACTAAGAGTGCACTTATCACAATCACTTGACAATCTATCCAAGCTGGACAATGGAACTGAACGCTAAAATGATAAAGCTTTTCCCGTCACAAGCCCTTCTCCCTGATTGGCCTGTCTGATTCATGCTTTTACAGAAAATTAAGACATTTCCTTTTCTAGTTTCCACCTACAGCATCAAAAGCTCAGTGTCTTCTCACTAATGATAGACTTGCAGCTTCTCTGTGATTTACTTAGTGGAATAAGAAATAAGAAGCACAGATGTACTCCACTAATTCTATCTTATCTTAGCATTCACTAAGCTGCATTTGTACTTTTAAAGCATTTGCTCATAGGCTAAATTTGTTACTGTGACATTTACATTTTCACTTTTTTTAAATTTATGAAAGCTGGAATGCAACAAGGCAATAGATGCCACTAAAATGTAATGAACATGATCTCTCGACAGGCAAGCATCGCTATTTCTGTTTATAGAGCATTTGAATGGATGCAATAAATATTTTTTATTTGGTATTGTATCGATGATAAAGCTATAATAAGCGATTAGCTCAGTTATTGACATGAAATCTAGCAATTGAGTCATGCAATTCGGATTATCTTGAAAATAAGATCAGTAATCTGACGAACATGACATTTTCACTTGATATTAATCAATTTTGGTGTCAGTGCATTCAATTACACAACAACGTGAATGGACAAAACAAAACCGTTTTTATGTGAATAACCATCCCGATGCAGATTGATACAGTATTCGTAATAATCGAATTTGAGCCTGCGAGTGTGGTGCATTGATCTTGGCGAAGTAAGACTGGTTCATCGCATTGCGTGTTGATTTTTCATCGATAATTATGTGATGTGCAGAAACAGTTTGCATTCGGATAGACGTTTTACAAGAGAATCCGTTGAATCACAAAGAAATTAACTGGCTTTGACTGCAGAAAATCGAAGCCTGTAAGATCTCTCTGGTTGTGACTGCACAGAAGCAGCTGTTTGATAAGAAGCTGCAACAGATTCATTTCACTCAGATATCCTTCGATAATATTTACCATTTTTACACCTCAGAGAAATCAAAATACCATGCCACCCCCTCAGAGCGCGTCTCAAACACTCCGATATCTACAAATTGCTATATTTTCCCAGGCGGCCCTATCGAAAGTGAGACTGCCAAAACAACCAAGTCTTGAGGACTGCACAATCTGTTCTCGAATCTCAACCTCTCGTTGTTTCGAGCCTCCACCCTTTTATAAACAGCCGTCTGCTTATATTTTTTATGTTGTTTTATTTTTTATAAAAGGTGTTTTTATTACAGGTCTGTCAATTGGAAAAGCGGTCGAAACATGTTTCGATACATATTTTTCATCGTGCGACTTCTTTTAATGAAGAAAACACAACGATAAATGACGTCTTGGTGTTAAATATTGAATGAACTTGCTATTTTTATATTTGTTTTCTCCTCATTTCCAATTCAATTGAATGTCGCCGGAATTTCATCACAGGAATCGAGAAATGTTGAAATTTCTCATTAAAGTTTGCAGATTCAATTTACATACTAGAACATTATATTTACAACTAAAAATTAACTTTCAGTTAAAGAAGAGCGCGAATTCAATTTAAAATTGTAACATTTCAAATGTTAACGTTAATTTTTTTTGTGTGTTTCAAGTCTCAACTTGTTTCAGCAATTTATAGTTGGCAAGTTATGTAACAACGGAAATCCACGTAGAAAACAGAACAGTCAGTGGCCTGTAAGTGTGTATGACTGACTGACGTCAGACGTCTATGGAAACGACCACGTGCATCCTGTTGGACGGCAGACACACAATGTGCCAAACGGTTAATTAGCACGAAGCAGATTGTGTAAGAGTAAACATTCTGTGGTAAATATAAACAACTGTCAGCTCACTCACTCTCACCGTTACCGCACAGACAGCATTGATGCAAAACAATATACTACGGACTGACTAATTTGTAGGGCTTTCACGGGGGATAAGGGTGTCCCCGGGGCTGATTTTCTGGTCCCCGTCCCCCGTCCTACTTATGTTTGTGGTTCAGAGATACATCCCATCAATGTGAAACATCATACTTTTCTTGGATGTCCAAACAAATCGTTAAGTGATTATGAGTTTTTCTACACCAGTACACAATAACTTCCTTTCAGTTGGTTAAATTAAAATTAGGGTAATGGGTAGAGTACATAACAAGACTAAACACAAGGGCAATGTACGAGTTTTTGTTCAATGTTATCTGCCGGTCAGATTTTGACAACTTTTCTAAAGAGTTACCTGTCACGGGGGACGGGGCGGGGAACAGCTGACGGGGATCGGGAAATAAACTTTGTCCCCCGTGAAAGCCCTACTAATTTACGTTTCGGTAACAGTGTTTTCGTAGATTCGTTTCCTCTTTCAAGATTTGTTATCTGTTCCCTTGAATACTGCTTCTACTGCATGGTATTAGGAAGCGTTAGCCTCTGTAGCAAATTAAGTAATTCACTTCTATGATTAACAATTGAATAAGCATCAAAATGCATTGCAAGATATTTTTTATAATACTGGAATGGAAGTACTGAAATATTTCACTAGTTTCTGGCCAAGTTATTATGACCAAGCGAAACTTTCCGGAGAAAGTGAGATAACAATTGTCTTGTCCGTGCCAATTTTAAAAACAAAACCCTGAGGTTCAAAATGATAAATCAAGCAAACGAGCCCGGTATGACAGGCTAAATTATACTTTAACTTTTGGCACTCACAACCACGGCAAGGTCATTATGCCCGTAATAGGGCCAACAACTTTTTCGCCAAAGTCCAATAACGAGAGTACTACCAAAAACTCATTTGAGTTTTGCGTCTAGAACACGTAATTCAGCATTTGAGGGCAATTCACCATCACTTAGTTTCTGTATCTTTGACTTCGTATTGCAGCTGTATGCGGCAGTTAATAAAGAGTTGAATCACGCCAGTCGATTAATATCACACCCGAGTCTCAAATATCTTAAAACAATCTACAAACAAAACCAATCGGTAGCCAAATAAATAGAAACCTTCTTTGCACGGAAGTCTGTATTTGTTGTACATGCATATTGAATTGCATTAAAGGAGTTTTAAAATAGTCAGTTTTTGTACGTATGGAACTCTTTTATCTAAAAGAAAAAGAAATCTTGAATGAATCATGAAACGTTTCTTTTTATAGTGGTTCTGAGTACTCACAATACATTGGGAAACTAGACTGTTTCCTAGAATGTTTTATGTTAAATATGTTCTTTGTTTTGGGGAGCTATGAACGATAAAGTGAATGTATTTTTATATTGCCGGGTAATCTGGTCAATTGGCAGTGAGACAATGGGAAAGTTGCGTGCTATGAACGCCTCTTGAAGGCGACTAACAGCATGCACCAGTGCCACTTCAGACCCCTACTCCATCCAAACCCAGTTCCAGTCAACACAGCTTCAACCTTTTGCTGGAAGCCGAGCACCTGATACTAGCTGCTGGTTGGTACTATCAAAAATTTACATCCGGTCAGCCAGCGCCATCTACAGTATATCAAGTTATGGTGTCACTATTGATGATACTTCTTTCAACTAAATACCAAATTATTTCATCTTATAAAATTAAAGAATATGTTGTGTGATTTATTTGGCAATTAGATCATTTTTAAAAAAAAAGTGCAAACAAAATGGCAGGTACCCCATTGGGATGACCAGTAGCCTTCAATACCTGGTATTGCTATCATTTCTAACCAAAATATGGCTGTCCACCAGACATCCAAAAATTCTGTCACATGACTTTACAGGATGCAAAAATTGATTAGTCCCAACCTGTGCTAGTAGCCGAAGCAGCGAAGCAAAGAGAAGGCACTAGCAAGGGCCTATTATCAGCAGAGGCAGGAACAAGCAGGGTATTGGATTTGCCAGAGACCAGCCTGGACATACTGGTAATCAGTATGTCCAGGCTGGTCTCCGGCCAGGGTATTGGAGCGCATGCCATACGAAGGTCGATACTGTGCGGGAAGGTCTTGGGCTCCAGGATGAAAAGACAAAAGTTAAGGCAAATAAAATATAATACAATTTAAGTTAATGGTTTCATTCAAAAAAATCTAATATATAATTCTCATCAGGGTAGCAAAGCTGGTCCTGCAACATCATTGCATGGAAATAGTGTTGGGCTCCCCCCCCCCCCACCCCCATTTAATAGGTTTACACCATTCGTGGGAATGCTGTTTACCTTTTCTATGCCTCGTCGGTTTGATTTAAACATACATACCCAAGCTCAAGCAGCCTGCGCAAATAGTCCAAAGTTGATTTTCAGCGCAACTGAATTATTAAAAATTTTATCACATGTTTTCTGCAAACTTTGGGGACCCAATTAGTAGACACCCCATACCAAAAAGTAGACACTCCATTACCATTTAGTAAACGGCACAAAAATTAAATAGAAATGTATAGTATAGTAGCCCATAGCGGGGCCAAATGTTGGAAACTCCTATCTTTTGTTCAGATTTACATTTTTTTTCCAATTTTTGTTTTGAAATCTATCTTTAATACCAACAGCTAAAACATCCTAAATTTGGTTTTTAATAAAATAATAATTTCATATAAAAATATCTATTTTTCAAAATTTTTTGTGCAGCCCCAGTGTAGGGAATGGGTTCCTGTACCGGGTCCCAGGGGTTCCTAGAGTGGGACTCTTTCAAGTTATCCAATTTTACACCTATTTGTATTTGCTAAATCTGAAAATGAAAATTAGAGATAAAAACTACAACTATCAGGGTACATGACTATATTTTGAATTTTAATTTTAGAGTAATATAACACTCTGAAAAGTCAATTTTAAATTTTCACCTTTTTTCCAGGTGTGTTTATAGTGGGGCCCCAAACTTCCAATTCACTTTTGAGGATCTTATTAACATTTTTTATCCAATTTTTT
>JBCAUI010506840.1:0-12861 GCA_038406195.1 Haplosyllis anthogorgicola | reverse complement strand
TGCATTGCTTTGAATTTGAACAAATTATAAAACCCCAAACCTAACATATGTTTGTTGAAGAGGGGTACCACCAAAGCATCGGTTTGGCGGTGTAGAATAATTTTTTGGTAAATGCGACAATTGTCGACATCGGCTCACTAAAGGTTAATATGTTAAGATTTGTACACCAGTGTAGGTATTTAAGGTGTATACAGATACAAAAAATTTCCAGCGCGAATGCTGCAGTACTCAAAATAGTTATCTGCTCAAATTCATCAGCCACTATCCGTGGCGGAAAGGAGCAGAAAAGAATGGAAAACGGACGAAAGCAAACAAAGGCTACATGTCTAGTAGGAGGTATCCTTGAGTTTAAATTATGCATTGGCTTAGACCGACGTTGGAAGCCAAAAAAGCGCACCGCCATGAAACGCATATAATTACGTGTAATGTGCACATGTAATTACTATTAGTTTGGTTTTATTGTTTTAACGACAGGTACGCACTTTCTGTCAGGTGCACAGCCCCTCCAGGCTACAGGTTTGACAAGATGATGGGCAAGACGTTTGCATTTCATTACAACTATGATTACCATTCTAAGGCCAGACTTTCTATTTCTTGGATTATGCTTCAATGGAGGAATTTTTTGAGAGCGGCGATCGGAAAAAATAACTTTGCTGTATATTTCCATTAAAATTCATGAAATCGACATGTAATTTTTCCACACAATAGTCGACAAGGTTACGTAAAGTTACAATTTAGGGTTATTTGAGCTCTGATAATTTTTTTTTAATTTCTTGATTTCTTGGAGCGGCTGGAAACCGTAATCCAACAAATATAAAAATGTCTGGCCTAGGGCAAAGTACATGTAATTAATGTAAGTAATGAATTATGTGGAAGAATAATTTTCTGTCATTAATTTGTTCGATGAGCTGAAATGAAGTGAAACAGTGGCAGAGAATAATGACGGTATCACATGTGCTAATTATACTAGACGTTAAATGTAATTAAATACTACTGTCCAGACAAAACGAAATGATATCCTATTCTAATCCATACCTAAAATATGTTGTAGACAGACGATAGTGCGAAGTTACAGATTAGATATTAACAGGCATTGTTTACTTTGGCTAATTTAGTTGATTAGTAAAACTTTATGTATTTGTCATTGATGGAACTTTAGATCTGATATCATCGCTGTGACTCAATCGAAGTGAACTTTTAAAGTCACTTTTTTTTAAGGCAAAGATTATGCTCGCGTGTGTAAGTCACTCGAATCACATTTTTAATACCCAGTTAATATTTGTTGATGTGAAGCCTATTATCTTAGTGAAGTAACAGTTGAATTTGATCTTCGTCTTGTTTTTGTTAAGGAGGTTTACCGGTATATGATTTATATAAAACATTTTTAGGTGTATGTAGTGTTGCGTGGAGGCTGGAAGCGAAGTACGTAATACTTGTTTACGAAACAAAACATTGACGTAAATTGATGGCACGCCTTAAATGCACAAGATGTAATCATAGTACATTTTGACTTGAATGCAAATGTTTCATTCTGTAACTTTTTTTTTGTAGGAATGGATTTTCACCAGTCTCTATTCCTTTCAGTGCTTTGTTTACGGTATAAATTATTTAAAGTTTTAACGAAGGATGCCATTTACAATGTAAATCTGTTGACATAGACATGCCATTGCATCAATTACATTACATTAGCTTACACACGGAAACGTTGCATGATAAATAGATAATAAACGAAGATCAAATGACGTGTTTTAACTCACATTGTTAACAGCAATAAAGTCTTCGTTTAAGCTCAGTTCAGGGTTGTGTAGATGATAATCCATTGTGTGGATAATGGATGTGTAGCCGATAAGTGTTTTCATCAATTATACGTTCTTTTCTGCGACGGATAATGGTTGGCGGATCTGAGCGGATTACTATTTTGACTACTGATACCTAACCTGTACACTGGCACACAAATTATATAACCTTTACACCATTGCTCTCACGTCGTGAAAATTTAGCGTGACTATAAATTAAATTAATCAAAATTTATAAAAGCGTGTTTATTACGAAAACACACAGTGACTACGTGATATATAGATATTTGCAATGTGCTTTTAAAGGAAGCATCAGCACAGCGTGAAAACACGAAGAGTCAATCTCGTCCAGGGGCCAATTTGAGACTGTTACAACGTGTTGTCAGTTGTAGGCTCCACCCGATGTTTACCCAGGTGGTCCGAATTTGGGTATCAGTTCTGCTAGGGGTAACAGGACCCTCCGATGCTATGGCAATGCCTCACAAGGCAACTCTGGCTGGGCGCACATTGATACAGGTGACACCACAATAAACGATATCCTTTCTTATTATATAAATGAAAATGAAGAAATACTTTTACCATGTTATTGGCCTTATCACCCAAAGGCATGGTCAGTCAATTACCGATATCTCCACCCATCTGTACTATTGATCAGCACGGCAGGAAATTAATTGTCATACGAGCTGCCACTTGTCTGTTAATGAGAGCAAGCGATTCTCCACTACCTCTTATTGACGTAATTGTGTTTTGGAACAGAGGCAAAGATTTTGGGCCGTATTCTAATCATTTCCCTCCTGAATGTGACACTGCCATTTATTGAAACGGGACAAAAGATTTTGCATGAAGTTTCCTAAACAGACTTGTTAATCGGAGATGGAAATCCGGATTTATCCGGAATTTCTGTTTTTGGTTGTTGAAAATACCCCTTTGCGGTTTTTCATGTTTTTAAATCTTGCAGTTTCCATCACTTTCTTTTGTTCAATTGGTAAAATTTAGTGATTTCCGGGTTTTTTTTATTGAAGTCCATTTCGATCTCTGGTTGTCAAAAACACATTCCCTTGTTGTTGTTGTTGTTGTTGTTGTTGTTGTTGTTGTTATTGTTACAGACACAGGTAGATGCCGACCTTATTGGATTGTCAGGAAAGACAAATTGCGTGACAAGGAATCGTTTGAATCAAAGAACGATGCTCGTCACCTTATACAGTTGATGGTTTGATTAGACCAGGCTTCCGGGCCTCGCCAGCACAATGTAAGTAAATTAAAGCAAACGTGTCATTAAACTGCCATCGACGGTTTTCAGTGAGAAAGGCCCTCGGGTAATAATGTCGTAATGCAGAAAGTGAACAGGTGGCCAAAATAATCTATA
The DNA here is from genome assembly GCA_038406195.1 of Haplosyllis anthogorgicola. Lineage (NCBI taxonomy): Eukaryota > Metazoa > Annelida > Polychaeta > Phyllodocida > Syllidae > Haplosyllis > Haplosyllis anthogorgicola. The sequence continues at coordinate 9,699 of JBCAUI010506840.1, read as the reverse complement.
AAAAAGGTTGGGTTGAAGTTTGTGTTTTATATAGGTACATAAGTAGTTGGTGTGAATTAGACATACATTAACATACAAATATTCTTAAAAGTTTCCTTTTAAAGATTTTTTAATGAATTTACTCATGAATCCGTCTTGCTTAGCACTTGTCCCTTTTGCAAGCTTTAGAATATCAATATTCAGAGATTGAAATCTTCCGGTTTTTGGTGGTTGAAGATACCCTTTTCCGGTTTTTCATCTCTCGTTAATATCTTTCATTTTTCATTACTCTGCTTTGTGAAATGAATACAACTGAGTTCTTTTCCGGTATTTTGATGGAGGTCCATGTCCATCTCTGAATATCGTATCTCGAGGTAAAAAAATCTACTGGGTCACGGGAACTAAATTTTAAAGTACATTATTGGAAACTCATTTCTCTTCAATTTGATGTTATTTCCTGCAATCTGATAATTAAAGAATCTTCTGTAATTAATATTTTTCTGATACCTTCAGGATGTACACGTGTCTAATGTTTCATATTTCACGTTTTGTAGTTTGCTGTGTTCTTTTTTCTGCCTGATAAGGTGCAGTTCATTAGATGAAATATGACACATTATCGTGACCATGTTAACATTGCTTCGAGAAACATCGAAAATCTTGAATTTCGTCTCTTTCTTTCACAACTCAAATTAGTCCTTTTTAAAAATATTTCAATGTCATTTATTGTATCGTTTTAGTTTTTTCTCCTTTTGTAATTTTGTGAAAGAAGAATGTTCAAACATCGAAGTTAGAATCTAATAAAAACTTACTGGAAGAAAAAGATAATAAGCCCCCTTATTTCTTTACTATATAAGAAACTTATTGAGAAGAAGATAAGTCCCTACATAATGTTTCTCTAGTATACAAAGCAATTTGGTAATAAAGAAAGGAACACCCGTCTCTTTTAGAACCTCTAGATTCCCCGGGTTTTTATATTTGCCCTGCGGCACGGGCCCTTTATGGGCTGTACTTATCCTATGTTGAAAAAGATTTTACATCAAAAGATATACATCATACGGTAACATTTATCCTTTAAGCTTTACAGTTTGCTACGAGGGGATATAATTCGGTTGACAAATTCCTAGCATGAAACTGAGCAAATATATGGAAAACGAAGGGGCCTCTGTAAAGGCGTGGCATTTTTAGTGCATCGGAGGCAATACGGCAAAAATTAGTTCCGCTTGCGCATTGTTACACAGGCCATTCACTCCACTGCTTTCTCAAGACCATGGTCCGGCCCTTTAAAAAGGCATATATTCATGAATACAATACGCATATTTTATTGAAGCTCTTATTGCTTTCTTATGCGAAGTCCTACCACTGTGTTTTACAGTTTGCGCTGCGGTACCGAATGATACGACTCCGCGTTGTAGCACTTTGTACTGCCTTTACTACGTGGGGCTTGGTGCAGATGAGTACAAAGGGGAAATATTTGTAACAGTCTCACTTGCGATATATATACACAGATCCAAGGGTCTTACATCAGTAAGGGTTCTGCTGAGATCTACCTCTGGTCGATCTATTACTCTGTGCTTTTATCTTGCACTTACCTCGAGTAACAATAATGAGAGTGTCCAGTGAAGCTTCCTTTAAATGTGAAGTCCTTTTATTGCATTGCATACATATATCTTACAGTTGCACATATCAAGCATTCAAGTTGCACTAATAACATTTCAAGTTCAAGTTGCACAAAATATTTCTAAGTTCAATAAATACAAATAATGAAATCAAGCATCATAAATAAGTAACTGAAGTAATGTTGAACTGAAGTTGTAGTAAAATAGTCTTGATGTTAAGAACAAACTGAACCCTAATTACAATGGGTTTTATATAAGTATATGCTAGACGCTCATTGGTGGGCACTCAAGTGCTAGAGCATCTCAGCTAAGCTGAGCTGCAATAGGTTAACTAATGCACACGCTATACTGCGCACGTATGGTGCTGCTACATAATGACGGATTAAGATACTACTGGAGCTAGTGCCCTGGGGGCGGATCTACTTTACAGGTAGCACTAAATATTATACGATAAACGGGACCGTTCATAAAGGCTTAACAAATGAAGATTGTCTTTCTGATAAAAAACAAATGCGACATCATTAAAGTAAAATAAAAATAAGTATGACGACCTAATCCCCAAAATCGGGGACATAACAAGCTTCAATCTGTATTTCAGACGGAAAAGAAAAACAAAAGTATAATTTTCTCGTCAGATTAGATCCACTTCAGAACACTTTGCTCACGTTTCTATTGAAATTAAAGCTGCTGGTAAAATGTGTGGTTTTTTGTCTGGATATAAATTCTGAGCTGCACAGAGACGTGACGCAAACAGCGGCAAAGTCACCGCACAGAAACAGGTGTAATTCGTGCTAAACGTGACAAAATGGTCCCAAATCATATCCATAAAGATCGTGTAGGACGATGATTGCTTAAATGTTATCAAGTTTCCATACGTTTCCATTCTTTAATGAGCGCGTTGAATGAGTTAAGTAAGCTGGTACATGTGACTCGAGTTCTGTGTTTTAAAACTTTATAAAACCAACATCGTTAATTCGGACTCGGTCCGCCACACTTGTGAAGTGATCATGAAAATGTAACACTTGATACTTATGTGAGAAAATTGGTTTGGGCGAGGTCCACTTAATTGGGCAATGATGGGTACCAAATCTTTTATCTTTCATATTACAATGTTGTCACTACCACTAAACCAATTACTGGTAAAACTCCTTTTAGAAGGTCAACATACATATCTAGTTAAGTAATAGGTTCCTCTGAAGACCTTTTTGGCCTTTCGATCAAGGCAAGAGAAATATAACGATTCAATAATCCGTTTCGTCTATTAAATTGGCATTTTATTTCGATGAACGTAGATAATTCAAAAAGTAACCTTTCCCTTTGCATAACCTATACTTGTGTATGTCGTACTTCAAAAGACTGCTTAAATGAATTTCCCCAAAACTACCCTTGTGTTCGCTAGAAATCCCATACTTGAATGCCCCACGAATTGTTCCCACAACGGACGAATGAAATATGTTGAGCTTTTTGGGGTGTGATGTTTATTTAACAAGACAAAAAATCTTCCGTGACACATTTAAAAATCACCACAAAATCTCATTTTATTCAATGATATTATAGAAAAATGAAAGCTAAGCTGTTGTTCGTAATTGAAAAAGGTGCATGAGCACGTTGGTAATATAAATCCCGCTCGAAACAACAGAAACTGCTTTCAATAAATAAATGTAAATCACGCTACATGAAGCATAATTGTGATTTATGAGTGTTTTGGAAACGGCTCTTTCCTTTAATTACATTTCACTCTGAAAATGTGGTAAGTAAAAATCGTTATTGCTCCAAATTAATAAGGTTTTCATCCAACTTATTAAGAACCTTAAGCCATGAGACTCCTATGAAAATTACAATTGAGTAATTGGCAGAAAACGAAAACAAATCCAGTCATAAAACGAAGTTGACACGCGAAGCCTAATGCGGAAACATGTCCTGTCCACCCACCATTTTTTTTGGGTCCTGAATGTTTCGCAGAATTACAGTCATGGAACAAGCTAATAGAACATGTAGTTTTACAGACGAACATGAATGCTGTCAATGACAATTGTCCGTTAATCACAGAGAACGAGTTTTAGGAACTAAACCCCGAGATTCCATAAGGGCCGACGACAGTAATACCAGTTTACGATGCAACGTTCGAAGAAAAACTTGTGCACTTTACGAGGGAACAACAGCAATCTTCAATCCCTCATTTCGAGAGTGAACACCGCATTGCTCTTGCTTCTTCCTCAAGGCAATATATGAAATTTCCTAAAATAGCAAACAATTGCAGTGTTTACCAGGAAATTAATAATTTGAAGCTCCTTTTCTTAATTCACTTTTCATGTAACATGATCATGGAAAGTGAGTACATTGATTTCAATTCTGCTTGTTTATTTTCAATTTCCTTCCTGTCATAACATACACATTATCTTTCAGGTCTAATACGCTGAAATATAATATAATTGTCATGAGAAAGCTTGGACAACCAGTCAAAAACGCAGGTCGAAAAAGTCCATTGCATTTCTATTATATTTCATAAGTCCTCCAATACCGTGTCTTTAGAATATTTTGTGTTTACTCTAAGGTAAACTGTAGGTTTATAAAATGAACTGTTTCCCACTTTAGGTCACAAAGGAGAAATCAGCTTCAAGTGACAATCTACTTGCTACGCACCTTGAAGTTCATTGACTTACTCCATACGATTTAAACGACGACAAAGAACAGAACACAGACTACTACTTATTATGAAGCAGTCATGTTACATTTCCGGGTCCATTTATTTTATCACCACTTTACGTGTAATACAAACAACTCATATTTCAAATGCCAAATCCTGCGGCCGAGCTGCACTTGGTGCTGATTCTGCACGTTACTGGCATTTCAACAACGGAAATAGGAACTTCTGTTGGCCAGGGTCAACATTGTGTCCCGTGTCTATGTTATCTTTACCAAATGAATCAAAGAAAGGAATTAATGGGAGGATTGCTCAGGGAAGAAACAATGTTCCATTTCCATGTCGTATCAAATATGCATGAAGCTTGCGACAGTAAAGTTGGCAATATCCTGGTAAACACTACAAAAGGCACCGATCTATTTTTGGAACGTTAAGGAAGATAGCGCGATAAGCCGATAATGGATGAGACAGAAACCTGAAAACATTTCCCGTTGTTATCTCTTGGTCTTCGCATGAATGAACTGATGTATTGTACAGTATAATGTATCTTTTCAAGGAGTTTTGGACGTGACTAAGTTAATAACAGACTACGAACCCTAAATATTTTACAAATGTTGTCATTTCTATTTAACATGTGTGCGTTGGCGGCAATAAAACAAGAAAACTGAAAGTAAACTTGCAGATTAATGACAGCCACGAGAAGATAACCTACCTTTATGACATTTACTCATGTTTTTGCAACATATATTATGTTTAAACTCCTCTCTTTTTTACAGTGCAGTATTGATATAGATGCCTGTACTTTTTAAAAATTTAAGCCGCGACATGATAACTTTATCGTGCTATCGACGTATTCAATTATGATATTATCAGAGTGATACAAAAAGAAACTGATTGATGATGCTTTTTTTATACTTTCAAAGTTGTGTCCATTACAACAGATCATCGAACTCGAACGATAAAATTGTTTCTCTTCAAACGCGCGTGTAGATCTTGGAAAGTTACCTATTCAAGCAAGATTCTCTTTTGAACTCGAACTTAACACAAGTCGAGCGTCAACAGTATCGTTCAGATACTAACTGTTCCAATAAGACCAAGTCCTGTTGGATTTGTTTATTTCGCAAGAGACCCACGTTTTAATTCCCATGTGTCAAAACAGTCATTCTACGGAAACAGAAGAACGTAACAGTAGGAACTCTTATGTTAGATATCTTACAGAATAACATCAGTCAATAAACTAATTCATGACAAATGATAGGATGCAATTCATCACGTCAAGATTGTATTTTCTACACAATAAGTTAAAACCGTTTCAAGAGTGATGCACAATGATTACGGCAGACATTGTCGAAATATGGAGCGAATGTTTAGGTTGTACATTGATTTACCTTGTGCAAAAGAAAAAGTAATCATCTTCTCATTAGTTTTAGACATGCCGTTCTTTTATCTACATGCACATACTCTGAGCAGATGTTATTATGTTATCTCTTTGAGCTTCATAATCTGTGACAAAGGACATTATTCTTTATATGAAGCCTTTGTGTACTGGATAATTGCTTTGAACAACGTACAGCTCCCAGGATCATAATGAAGATATTCTATTTTGAGTGAAGAAATGTTATCCTTCCATTCATCCCATTTATTACGAACTCAGAAATTCCGAATTCAGAAATTAACGGGTAACAAGTCTAACCTGCTGACTGTAGTGTTGTACGCAGAATTAAAAAGACATTCCTTACCAGACTTACGATAGATCCTAGAGGCCTTTCCTATCCCGAGGCAAACTTGAAGGTTAAGTTGCAATGAATATTTGTTGGACTGGGATGAACATGAACTCTGTGACGTCAAATGAAATGCTTAATTATGATCCACAAACCTACATAAGAACAAGAGAATCTATCAATGCTGTCAGACAAAAGATCTGTTTCATTGAATGAGCATCGCAGATTAATTACTTCCCTGAGAACGTCATCTGTCTTTGAGGTATTGACAGTAATGAGAAACCTTTAACCAATAGTTCTGCCCTTCACCACTTCCTACAGACATCTCCCGGAGAAAAGAGAACCTGGAAGCAACTACTCAAGGAAACGTAATGATCGCAATTTTCTTTCAGAAATGAATGTTATGAGGACAAAAAGAGACGGAAATAGAAAGATATTTTAAACGATCACTCAAACTTTCATCAGCCATTATCACTGCGTTATTATTGAACGAAGGAAATTTAAAGCCCAAAGCATCTTTTTTTACGTTTTCAAGGTACATTCACTAAAGTTTCGAGGATAACAAAACGTCAATGGGTGTTCGCTTGAATGCAAAGCTTCCAACAGGCAGTTCTAAATTTGGTGTCTTTTGCCAGAGTTCAAAGACAGAAGCAAAAAGTCTATATTTTCTTGGAATTTATAATATTCTGAGTAATGCACTGTAAATTTTCGGGCTTTACCAAAATCCAAAGCGGATTACCGCCTCTGATATGGGAGATTTCCTTTGATGACAAATATATCAACCTCCTCCCACTGCCGCGCTGATTATTTAATGAAGCCACAAGAACAGCTCAATGAATTGTTAATGTTGTAGTCTGTAGACAGAAAAAATTCATTTAGACCTTGTGTTTTCTTCTACAACATAGTTTTAGTAGGAAACGCGCCTGAATTTGATGTCAGGTTTCATAAGGGTTGGAAAGACTTTCATCAAGATTTACTGGTTGCCATAGTTCTGGAAAGAGCTAATAAACTAAAAGAGAGGTGAATCATGGAATACTTTCGCAACGAAATTCAGGCAGATGTCATGAGCTAATTGCCTCAGATAGGAAAAAACCCTTGAAATGTAGAATTCATCTGACTTTGGGTACACAACTTTTAAGTTTAAACCTTTCTTTAGGATATTTAACTGCAATAATCTAAATGACTGTGTATGTAGCAGAATGCAGTACTGAACACAACAGCTCCACAGTATTTGAACTACCGATTCCGTATTTGATCATCAAACACCAATATCCTCTCGGCGGGATTCACCTCTGCTTGTTTGTGTAACAGACCAACACGAGATGAAGCCACTCAGAAGTCCCACTGGCTTTACTAATGATAACAGTAGTACATAATACAAATACACCATTATTAATACAGACTATTTGGTGAACAATTAAATTCCGCTCAAAACGTAATGTGTGCACAGTATTTCTGATTGCTATTTGTATCAAAATGTAATAAGAAATTTAATACATGGGAATTCAGCTCGGAAAATTATATTAAACACAACTGCAGCGTGCGATTCATTGGACAAATGCATTCCAGACAACATTAGTCTTTTGGTAGCGACCCTCGCTTGCCCTTCACAAGGACCAGTAATCTTGAAATAACTCGTTTTAAAGGCAGTGTGGATTTAACGAGTCGCCTCTGGTAGGCCAGTTTTACGTCCCTCATACTACATGCAATAATTCTGTAACGCCCGAATTACTATCGTTTAACACTTCAATTTCATTCCACATAAAATTGACAAGACTTTAATGAGCTCAGGCCTTTTAATGTGTAAAAACAAATATTGTCGCGATACCTCTTTGGCATAATACACGATACCTAGGCACTTACAATGGCAATATCACCGAAGCATCCTCCACCTTCCACTGGATTCCCAACAACTGTCATGTCTTTAAATTCTATTCTAGGTCCAAATGTACAAGTTAATTAGTTGCACCTGGTAAATGAAACACTAAGTTGCTGTTCACTCAAACATCTCATGTAAATTTGATGCTGCATGTCTCATCACTGGATGTTAACTCTGAACGAAACGCTTTATTTCAATTTGCCCAGCGCCAAAAATCATACACGGGAGTGCCCTAGTTTCGGAGCACTCATACGACAACACTGACAGTTTTAAAATTTTTGTGAAAAAGGATGTAGTAACTGTGGTGGACTCTAAGAGGGCATTAAAATCACCACAACTATGCAGTGGAACATTATCAGACACTGAGAATTGTTTTTTGCACAGCACATTATTTAACGCTTTCGCAAAACGTTAGATAATCACTCGGAAACTATTCACGATGGATATGGATTTTCCTTTCAATGGCCCACCATTTGAGGATAACATGTTCGTCTGTGAAGTAGTGTTCTTGCAAAAGAATGGTCTTTTTCTGTACAGTTTAATTTGATTCCTCTGAAATGTGATGGTCATGCAAAGAGTTTTTAGAACAACACAAGTAAACTATTAATAGTAAATGTCAATGATATATCTTAAATATCGCTTGTCTAATTAAGAAAAGCATGGTCGCCTCCTCATTCAGTGCTGAGGCAATGAAAAAATACAAAGCGCAGCTGAGTTTGCACGAAGCCTCAGGATTTAGCATGCTGTACCACCCACATCCAGATGCCTTGTCAGTTATACCTGCCAAAACTCTATCTTCGCAACAGCTCCGTCCCAAAACAATGTAAGACAACCTGAGGCACTGAACCTTAATTCCAAGGCCATGATACAAAATGCTCTCAGGTAAAAAAAACAAACAACTTTCCTTCAAGTACTAAGTGGGTAACGGCGTCTACACACTTTGCCTTACTTTAAAAGATGTCTTCGAACACGGCCAATCAGAAGCAATAAAACTCTGCTAAAAATTATAGAATTACCACATCTAATCACTCATATGTACAAAGTATGTCAAACATAAATAAGACAGGCAACTTGCTCAGGTTTAAATGAGGTTACAAATGAGACAAAGGATAGTAAGATTTTTATTCCATGAGGTTACAGTATGTTACTCAAGCCTTTTTTAATCAACGCGATTTAACCGTCAGGGGATTAGTTCAAAATGTCACATGCAGAGGAGCAGCATTAACTGACAGGTCACGGTTCCTAACTTTGTAACCCATTGTGTCTTGACACTGTAGGTTTTTAGCGATTTGTCCTACATTTGCCCTTGTGCAGGCAACTAACATCCAATGACTATTAAATTTCACTTTTAAAGCTGCATCACAGGCAGCATACGTAATTTGTATTCACCTCCGCTGTTCCTTTTTACTCCTTATAACATTATGAAAATGTCAAACCAGCTTTTGTAACCAAATCTTTATCGCTACATTAGACAGTTTTAATCTAGCTAATTGTTCACTTATTTGCCACTTGTATGTCACTCTGATTGTTATTGTCTAAGAGTACAGCTTGAGACAAACGCACTGCAACAATCAATCCCCTACGTGGGCGTAATCAAAGGTAATTGTGTGAAGATAAATTATTCCGAACACCCAACCTGTGAATCATCGCCAGATACCCTACAAATCAAATGTTAAAATGTTTGATTTCAAGATCAACAACAAAAGTGAAAGTGTCCATGCGAACACAATTTTCATTTAACAAATACAAATATATACATCAGTAAGTCCTGTTTTGAGCAAACAAAAATAGGTCCAGATGGACCTGAGCTCATTTGGCATTATCAAAATACTTATACAATTTAGGTCACAATATCACAAG
>JBCAUI010506829.1:0-12861 GCA_038406195.1 Haplosyllis anthogorgicola | reverse complement strand
GCCAATTCGGCAAAAAGGCATATAACACGACCGATTCCATAGGCTGCTTTGAAGCATTGCTTTAAATCAGCCAAAAACCATTTTTTGTTGTAGTACATTTATTTTTCTTCCCCCTTAATTGCACCGTGAAATCACAGCATAAATACATTAATATTCCTGTACAGAGTTCAAGCATCCAACACACACGATAAGTTTAAGAACGGTTTACTTGAATTGCTCATTTTCAACGGTTTTGGCTGAACTTTGAACGGTATCATTGAGTAAGTGTCTTGTAATTTAATTTTCCCTTTCCACTTATGTTGTGAGTACTATCAAAATATGTATAATCCTGTATTATCTGCAGATGTACTTGAAGTCAATCGTTGTTCTATTGTTTTAAAATATTAAGTCCCCGTGCTGTTTTTTCCGTCACCAGTAAATGTCATTATTTAAGGGGTGCACTATCTGTGGGAGTAACACAACAAAGTCACTGAAACATTCAAATAACGTTAGTGTTTTACCTAAGACATTAACCTTCCTTTGGTTAACATAACATTTAATGCCAATTCATTTCGAGTTTTAATTTGACATGCATATTAAATAATTTAAATCATAATTATTTACAATCGGATTCATTGTACACGTAATTCTTATTTCCACTACATACAAGGTAAACTAATTTTATGAAAATGATGAGGCCTTTTAATTTACGTTCCACTTCCAAGTGCAAGGATATGATTAATCGTGTAAAACAATAAACCAAGAATAACTGCCACTAAATATATTTTACCATTTATTCGTTAAGAATAATCAGTGTTTTTAGCGATTATTTTTTTCAGTTCCTTTTGGTTCACTGAATGATACTGTACATGACTATTGGATAGTACTTTCAATCAATATATTACTTTATAGCACACATTCACACGTCAAACTTCACATACACACAAATAACCTCAATTTTGGCCAAGGCAAAATCTCATTGGAAGCACAGCATGGTACATATAAATAATGACCAACTATCTTTTATAGTCATCATAAGTCACTGCCGTCATTTGTATCATCTTCATCCGATTCTTCTTTTGGCTTCTGTGCAAGTCTTTCCTCATAATTTTCAGAATTTAAAGGGCTGATACTGATACTGCTTTGAGAGGCACTTGCATCCTCTGGGGAGAGCTTAGTCACTGGTGTACTAGTACCATTTGGTGGTGTGAAAGGTCGGCAAGTGGTACTTGTTGAGCAAAATGTACTGAATGGTGTGGTGGGTGAAGCGTCGGATTCCTCCTGACCTGACTGCTTCATATTCTCATCACCCATATCACATGTAAATGATACGACTTTTGTTGAGTTGGTGTTTTTCTGTTCGTTCTCTTGCAATTTCTGCCGTTTTGACAGTTCATGATTCCATTTGTCACCATCTGGACTTTCCTGCAAATCAACTACTGCTTGCGATATTTCTGACAAACTGGCAATTGTCCTTTTACGACGCATTGTCCTCTTTAAATACGGCACCTGTACAACACTGTGTTGAGAACTGCCTGATTTAGCCGTGTGTGCTTCACTATTACAGGCTCCACTTCTTGTATTAGAAGCTATTGTAGTGCTTCCTCGTACCCAAGAAGATGCCTCGACTTGTTCTCTGCCAGTCTCCATTACTAAGCTTTGTGGGCTTAAAACGGATACATCCGTAATGTCATCCGTGTCAGACAATGCTACAGGATTAACAGTTGCACTGGTGACTCTGCCAGAAGATGTCGACACTACTTCAAAATGCCCACTTGTAGTGGGTGACGGGCTTTGCTGCCTTGTCTTGTTCTGTTGACTCGTGCCTGGAAGAGCACTGTCATGAACAGAAGGAACCCCACGCCCTGAGGTGCTTAACCGTTCTACAAATCTCTCAAAGATGATGTCCCTATCAGATAACATCTGATATGAACTTGTGGCTTCTAAGCTACTGGAGCCTGTAAAATAAAGATAAAGAATTGGAGATTACCTGTAATAATGCTTGAGAGACACATGCTTCTGTAGCCAAACTGTATTCAAAGAATCTAAATAAACTGATGGCTCATATTGCATTCTACAACTGTGACTGTGTGGCCTTGTTTTGAGGAACAGTAGAGTCCATAAAAAATAAAGATTATTAGTGTACTTAGCAATGGGACTTCAGAAGGCATGCCCACGTTAGTTTAATTTTGAGACGTGTCATTTGTGGTTTATCAAATATTAGCAAGAAAAATATACCAGCATCTAGGTCAGCTTCGGTGCCGGGTGGATTATTTTCCTCCTTTTCATCTTGAGGGGGTTTAGCAGGCTCTGTAACTGAAGACAACAACCAGCCGTATGCACCTCCTAGATAGGTCTTCAAACCCGGTGGGAGGGGCACCTCCGTCATCACATCTAGATGTGACGGAATGATCTAGAATGTAACATTGAATTCTTTGAGATGGTATGGAAAGGTGGAAAGATTACAAACAAGAATGCCTTCCAATCAAAAGGATTTCCCGCCCCCTTAGTTTTAGTTTTAGTTTTAATTTAGTTTCCCGGCTTTTCGCGTCTAATATTGGCTCCGATGTTTACATCTTACCCAATTTCAGGTACAACTGTACCCTAATGTTTACATACCCTGGACATTATACTATGCCCTGGATTTGGGTGAAATTGGCTACGATGCTTCAAAACAATAACAATCGTAGCCAATTTCAAAATTGACTTCGATCAAACACATCTGTGCCAATAATATTGGCTTCGATCAAGACATCTGTGCCAATAATATTGGCTCAGGTCAACACATCTGTGCCAATATTAGCTTTGATCAACTCATCTATGCTAATATTATTGGCTCAGATCAAGACATCTGTGCCAATAATATTGACTTCGATCAAGACATCTGTGCCAATAACATTGGCTTCGATCAAGACGTCTATGCCAATAATATTGGCTTCGATCAACACATCTGTGCCAATAATATTGGCTCAGATGAACACATCTGGCCCAATTTAATAACATCTGTGCCAATAATCAGACCTAATATGAAAAATCATAGCCAATAACCAAACTTTCCAATTTTTTCTAAAACCCATGAAATTTACATTTATTCTTGTAGTGCATAGTGTGCTATTTTTATAAAAGGTTACCTTAAATCAAAATTAGCACCTAAGACTCAATTGTCTTTGCACAATTTGTCAAAAACTATTCTGTAAAACTTGACCACAGCATGTGCTGGAAATTTCAATATGGCAACCTAAACAAACATTAGACTGAAGCACCTGCTTGAAGACAAAGCAAGTGAACTAGTCTACGAAAATTGGCTACGATCTAGCAATCGAAGCCAATTTTGCCGGGAAACTAAATTAAAACTAAAACTTAAACTAAAGGGGCGGGAGTCCCTTCGGCTTTGCGGTTTGCACACATTTTTGATATGTTGTTCGCATATGTTGTTTGATAATTTCTTTGCATTGTGCATTACAGATAGTAGAAGAGAATGCAATGAAGGCCGTCATGAAGTGTATGCCGCTCAATAAAACTGGTGCTCAGGCTATACAATACAAAATAGATTTCAAGATCAAAGGTAACCTGCACGGTTAAATGTACACAATATTTTTTAGCAAGCTTCGCCGTAATTGTGAAAGCAGCTTCGGGTGGCATACAGATTCTTTCATATGATGCCATTGGTTTTACAGCTGGTCTCGGGTGAAACCGAATCCAACCATCTGCAACATAAAGTTTTTCATCAATTTGTTTTGGAAAGTACAATCTTCAGTCCCAAAGTGTAAGCTCTTCTTTGTATATTTTAGCTTCAGTAATGTTAGATTTATGGGTTTATTTTTCTCTCCGACAGCTATTGGCAACTTACGCCGAGACTGGATATCTAACAACTGGTACTTCACCGATGAAGACCACGAGCGCATATTTGTTTGTCGAAACGACGGAACAATATGTGTTACACTAATCACCACCAATTTGAAAGCTCCAAAGGGTCTTGCTGTGGATCCAATAGAAGGGTAAGATGTTTAAGTTATTAATTAAAATACATCTAGTTGTATCTAAATGCACCAAGTAAAGGAACACAGCCTAATATGCATTCAGTTGCACAAGAAAGTATATTTTTCTTCCTTATGTACAGCTAGGTGTACTGGCATATCATCGCATTTTGTATGTGTGTTTCGTTCTCTTTCAGGTACATATTTTTTACCACGTTAGGAGACATGCCTAAGGTTGAGCGGGCCTCGCTGGATGGCACAAATAGAATTATTTTATTACAAAAGAAACAGGCAAGTTCAAAGTGTTTTCTGTATTTTGCAATTAATTGATGCAAATGCAATGTATTGGGGGGTTGGTGAAAGATTATTTTGCTGACTGACAGCGCAGACTTGGGAGAAACCTACTAGGTATTAGCACAACCTGCACAGCTAGCTACTAGTTTCAAGCGAACTAGACTATGTAAAATTAAATATATATAAACATTTTGCAGTACCGAGGAATTGATTCCACGAATGAAGTCAAATGCGTAAACTAGAGCCATTACGTCAAAAGTAATGTCGTGTGTCTGTCGAATGATGTCACAATGTTACCAAAGTAATGTCATGGTAACAGAACTATTTCTTGGTACTACTTCTTGGCATAGGAAAGTGGAATGTGGGATGAACCTCGTTTTCGGATTCTGTGTTTTTTAGGCTGAAGACCACATACTCTGTCATTCAACAGACAAAAATTCGATTAAACGTTATAATGTCATCATATTATTGTAGGTTGTGAAGCCGCAAGCATTGACGTTAGATTACGTACACAAGCACGTGTATATCGCCGACTCTTACCTCGACCGGATTGAGCGGATAAACTACGACGGTTCCAACAGGAGATTAATAATCAGACGAGTATTTGTAAGTTAAACATTTACTATGATAGGATTATCTTTGAAATTTACTATAAATAATAATTTAACCTTCTGCAGAAGCAAAAATAAGATCTCTAGATACGGTTGAACTTGTCTTGAGCAACACTGAGCTTTTTCCTCCGAAACGTGTCGTAAAAGGCAGGGTGTCGCCAAAGACCGGTCATTGGAAGAAGTTTGAACAACTTTGTTTACAATGAAGGTGTCGTAAAAGACAGGATGTCGTTTAAGACAGGTGTCGTCAAAGACTAGATCTACTGTAGTTATTTTTAAGAATACACATCATTGGGATGTCCGATCCCCTATCCGATCACCTCTATTTAAAAATTGCGGCAGTGAAATTAACTATTTGTACACCGTTCACTTTCAGATTGAAAACGTGCATGGACTATCACTACTTGAAAATAACCTGTACATCACCAACCAGAGGAATGAAACTCTCGCCACGATGGATCGGTTCGACAATGCCACAAAACCGAAGAGAATGCTCATGCGCAACATATCAAACCCTTCAGCCGTACATGTTGTACATCGGCAGAGGCAGCCTACAGGTACAGTAGAACCTGTTTTGAGCGGCATTCTTCCCTTTTCAGGCAATTTTTTTCCTTCATGTCAACCTGTTTCGAGCAGCACCCTAATTTAGTAAGGCATAAATACTGAAAAGATAGTATACCTCACAAAACAGATCAAATAAAAATTGAATATTAAGGATTCATTTTATAATAAAACTCGTAAAATACTGCATGCAATCAAGCTTTTAAACTGGAAATGCTCATCGAATTTTGTGAATTTGAACTGTTCACTTAACATGCACTGAATGGTGTTTCATCTTTACTTGGAAATTATTAATTAAACCTTTGAGATATGATTAATTCATTAAATTTATTACATTTCAGTTGCCAGTCCCGCGTGTCAGACCCAACAGTGTGCGCACGTCTGTGTTGCCGTCAGAAATGACTCTGCATCAAGCAATTCACCACTAGTGGCCAAGTGTCTGTGTAAAGCAGGATATAAACCAAACCCGAGCGATACGTCTCAGTGTATCCGTAAGTATTTTCTTATTTTAACTTTGTGGTAACAACCATAATAACCATTTTTACCAGAACAAATGCGCAGCCATTTCTGGACTTACTGTTTCTCGTACTTTGGGCATACGCGATTTTCTTGTCAGTAGGTATTCAAATGGACGATCACCCATTCAAATAATAACCAAGGTCACAGTTGTTTAACCTTACTGATCGGATGAGTACCAGTTCCTAGCTATCGTCATTGTATGCTTCTTTGACGTTTTACTCTTCATTTAAAAGATTTCTAGAGATGTGTCTTGACTTCTGTATGACACTTTTTGGTGAAATATACTGCTATTAAGTGTGTGTAAATGTGAGCGACTCTCCCATTTTCGCAACACTTTTGTGAAGCGAAAGTTGGGTGTCACTCAAGAGGCCCTATCTTATACGTACAGTAGCCCATAATATTGCAAATGAAAGATAATAAATGATATTTTATACTCCTTAGCTGTGCGGACATCAGATGACGAGTCTTTCCTGATCTACAGTAACGCCAAGCTTGGTCAGATCAAAGGAATCAGTACTGATCCCAGCAAGACGGAAGAGGTGATTCCACCAATCACAGACCTCCTGCGTCCCGTTGCTGTGGACTACGACGTCAAGCATGGTCACATCTACTACAGCGATGCGCTGAGGCGTAAAATTGGCCGTCGAAATGTTACTGGTTCGGGATCAGGGAAGCCTGACTTTATATCAGAAGGCTAGTGTATTTACTTGGTCTATTATGCTTTAAATGGATATATTTCCACGAAGAAACATTGAGAATGCAATAAGGCATAAGTGGGTACAAACATTCTTTAATACATACTATCTTGTATATTGCCTTAAAAAGACAAACATCGACAAAATGCAGTTGCTTGTGGGACAGTGGTCATTTTGTGGGCACTTCGGCTTTAATACTGACGCCGTAGTTTCGAGATGTGTTTCTTAATTCTGGCTTTACGGTTTTAGGTGTGAACAACTGTGAAGGAATTGCGGTCGACTGGATGTCACGCAACATATACTGGACGGACGAGAACTTAAAGACGATAAACGTCGCTAAACTGAGTGACCCGTCTAAATGGAAGAGACTAGTGACAGAGGGACTGGGACATCCCAGAGCCATTGTTGTGGATCCCAGAGTGCATCAAGGGTCCGTACAGAATATGTCATATCATTAAAAAGAACATTCATATGAATGAAGATATTTAAATAGAGAGAGATATGCAAGTCTATCCAAAACTTGTCAATTAATTGGTGCAAATGATCATTAGTTTTATCCATTAAAAATTGGGTCACACAAAGAAAACTTACCGAAGCATTCTTTTATCAACGTTTTGAACGTAACTCGTGGCCTTGCCATGCATGTCAGATACCAAAACGTCAGAGAAATCAAACATTTGTCATGAAGATTAAAATACCGTTGTTTCAGTGGTACACTGTGCTAAAAGTTATATTTAGGGGTGCACCTTATTTTAAAACACCTGAATAACAAACCAGATGTCAGCTTGCATACTCTTGTTCTTCAATAGGTACATGTATTGGACAGACTGGGTACAGAGACCGTCCTCACAAACTGCCAAGATATGTAAAGCGGAGATGGATGGCAGTAATGTAAGAGGTATGTCTTCAGAAAACTGTGTGAACTTACCATCTATTGTGTAGTATGCAGTCGAATGTGTCTATTGAATGGATGGTAATAGGTTCTGAGTTGCACATAGAGTAAAATCTGCAGTGGGCAAACAAACTACTTAATAAAAATTAATTTGGTGATTGAAAATTGTGCATGGATGACAGCAGTTCACCCAATGGCTAGTACGCACAGTGCAGATTTTACTGTACAGACAAACTGATGAAAATTTGGGATATAACTCGTGTCTGATGCCAAAGACACTTAGTCTTAACCGGTTATGCCATTTAACTACCATTGTGCATATTTTACAGTTTTATATGACAAAATGCTGCAGTGGCCGAACGGATTGACTATTGACTATCAGAACGAGCGTATCTTCTGGTGCGATGCGTTCAATGATCGGATCGAGTCTGTAAATCTGGATGGAAACGATCACAAGGTAAATGTAATAAAATATTACTTGTGTACTATACCGAAATTTTGGTGCTTTGCTTTACAGTGGCCCAGTGTTGTTTTTACGTTTGACTCCGTTAAAAATTCACTTGATATGCGTGTACATTCAAGATATCTTGATGCAACCAATAAAGTAATTAAAGATATCAACAGTGTAAAATGAATGTTAACAATGTAACTTCTAAAGAACAGTGTATAATTTAATTACACAAAGTACCAGTTTGTAAATTTGAAGGTGCTCCCGACACATTTGATACATATTGGATTTCCAAGGTGACCTATGCCCTCCGTTATTTGATGCCCAAAATATAATTCGTTTACAGATTATCATGGCGCCTACAACCAACAAACTGATCAACCATCCGTATGGTTTGGTGCACCGGTATGCAGGGGACGTGCTGTGGTTCTACTGGACGGAATTCACTGAGGGTCACATTATGGCCATGAACAACCACACACAAAAGGTATTGTATGCAGGATAGTTTTTCCAAACTTGAATAAAGCTGACAGTTCTGCAGTTAAACCAGTCATTTATGTCACTTCTTGGGACCATCATGTTGAAGTATAAACAACAGGTGGTCTTTTAAAAGGTTGACACGACTATGACATGGAATTTCCTGTAACGCTGTTCTTGAATATGAGTAGCACACAAGCAAACGTCACTTTCTGAAATTATCCTGTTATAAAAAAAATAATTAAATATATTTTTCAGATTTTCGTACTGAGAAACGACAGTGTACCGATGTTTGAGTTGCGACACTATGACAAGGCGTCACAGCACATAGGTATGTCAGGATAGGTTCACGAGTTACTTAAAGAAATAAAATAAATCGCCTTTCCTTGATGGTACACGTCAAAATCGACAACGGTATTTGAATACTTAACTTGACAATATTGTAAAGTGTCTTTTCACAACGACGCGGGAACTGTTTACACTAAAGATTTTGTTGAAAGTTTTTTATTTGATTTTGTAAGCAAGGTGGAAAATTTGGCACATTTGTGTTATAAATTTTAAAACTTTTTGTTCAGATGATACCAAAAAAGTACCCAGCAGATCTGTTAAACGATTTACACATTTACGTTGCATGAATTCTCAGTTGAAGTTACTTTGAAATATTTCCTTCAAAGTTAATCAATCTATCTGACTTTACAGGAAGCAATCCATGTGCAGATGAGAATATGTGCGACCATCTTTGTCTGATGAGTCCAGATGGTGCTAAGTGTGTTTGTAAAGAAGGTTACGTGAACAACACGGAAACACACCTTTGTGAAGGTAGGCGCAGGCTTCAATTTTCACTCGACATATCGTTATAATTTTTTGAGCTGCGATGGCCATGAAGATACAAATGTAGTGGATACAACTCTTAAATTGTTTCAAAGCTGATGTAGATTCAGAGAACTACAGATTTACGCATTCAAACCATTTCGATAGAAGAGGAATTGGGCCAGTCACACATGAAAATAATGTAAAAAAGTGTCTTTTGTTACATAAATACTTACATGATTAATAAAAGGAAACTAAATTATATGCAGGGTTTGCACTTTTTTTTTCAGCATCACAAACCCAGCAGAACGTAACAGGCTGCAACAGTGACGACCAATTCCAGTGTGCGAATAAACGCTGTATCAACCGAAAGTAAGTGAATCTTTTAACCTTTTATCCCCGGGAAAGACTTGCAACCAGGTACCAAACAATACCAGATTTAGTGCGTACATGATGATGCTGCATCCATATGTGTACATTTCCATGAGGGTAATGTTAGGGTGCTGCATCAAAAAGAAGGTGAAACGGTCAAAACATTCAAAGTTCAGCGGTTACTTTACGGAGGGGAGAATCCTTTTATATTGAGGATTGTTTTACATTACACTGGCCAAAATCAGTGCATTGTCTTGCTACGATATGCTGCACGACGACAATATACAGTAGAACCTGCTTTGGGAAGCCACCCAAATTCACAACGTAAATTGGCCGTAAATGACAGGTGACTTCACAAAGCAGTGATGATTTGAATTGTTTATGAGAAAAAAGAAGAAACAAATCCACATATTGGCCGTAAGTTCCAATGTGGCCGCTCAAAGCAGTGGCTTGTTAAAGCAGGTTATACTGTATATCTGACTTTAGGTGTACCTGAAATTTCACATTTAGTTTGTTATGGGAGGTAATGTAATCCTACTGATAAACATGCTTTTTTGGAACTGAGTGAAACGTTTTGTATTGTTTGTTCACAGATGGTTGTGTGACGGTGACCATGATTGTCTGGACGGATCGGATGAATCGAACGAACCACCTTCAGTGAACAACAGTTGGCATGGAGGAATCTGTCGTAAGATTCTATGCTATATTTTAGTGCTACAGATTATAGCACTCAATCTGTTGCACCTCGTCCCACTGACATTGCTATATGGAATCTCATTCAAGGAGAGAACAGTAAAGTGTGCCTACAACAGCTTGAATGAAAGAGACCACATAGATATACTGAAGGCAATAACTTCACAAATGACACTGACCATTTAACAGATAATTTCACATGTGCTGTTGCCATTATGTGAATGTATGCAGATTTACACATATACACGTGTGCATGTAGCGGAATTAAGTAACGGTCATATATTATGTATTTTACAGAGAATCGAACGTGCCCTGATGAGAACTTGATGTACTTGTGTAGTAACAACCGCTGTATCTACAAACGGTGGATGTGCGACGGAGAGGACGACTGTAGAAACGGCGAAGATGAGATCAAAGAACATTGTAGCAGTAAGTTGTTTACATGGTTGCACCAGCTAATCTTGGTGTTATTAATTTAAATAGATTACCTCGTGAGATAAGGGAACGAATCATCAGGCGAAATTAATGCCTATGAGTCGGTGTTTTGCAATAAGAAGCAAATGTATCTAGGAAGAGCTTACACATCTTTATACATGTTTATGACATGTTACCTACATTTTTATGGCCTCATTCTGCTGAAAGTTTATTTTATACCGGCCAACCAACGACTTACATGAACCTTTGCCAAAAAATAGCTTTAGCATCCATACTTGATATTTTGGAACAATTCAGCACAATTCACTGTACACAACACTACACTAGTTATTGCTCTTACAGAGAAGAACTGCCAAGCGAATATGCATCGCTGTCCACATACACAGCGCTGCATACCTGAGACGTGGGTCTGTGATCATGATGATGACTGCGGTGACGGAACAGACGAGCAAAATTGCAGTGAGTATCTCTCAATTCAGGCTAGAAATTTATTGTAGTGTGCAGATTGGTTATCATTAGTCCATTATTGGCATGAGCACAAAGAAGGCTTTAACTACTGAAATTTTCATGTATATTTCAAATTAAATGGTGTATTAGTTGCTTTTAATGGAAGTCAAATATGAGTAAGGTTCAGGTTTATCGGTATGTGTCACCGGTGGCAAAATTAAACATCGTTTGAAGCTGATCTAAATGTGGGGTTAAAGGTCTTTCGATCATGAACTTATCATGCAAAAAAACAAAAAAAAAGGAGAAGAAAACAGATAATGCACTTATTTTGCTCTCAGACAGAGCTGTTTACCAGTTACTTTTATTTCAGATCACACTGATTGCCAGGACCATCAGTTTACATGTAAAAACCATCGATGTATTTCACATGAGTATGTCTGTGATGGTGATAATGATTGCAGGGATAACAGTGATGAGGTACCAGTATACGATTCTTCCTGAACGAGTTCTATGACATTTAAGTAATAAAAATTCATGTATGTTTGAGACATGTATATAAGTGGGAAATTATGCTCAGTCTAGTCGAAATTGTCTTTTCCGGAATCTTGATGAAGCTGCATACAGTATGTCAAAATATATTTTGAACATTAATTCCTTTTCGATTTCTGATTGGTAATTTTTGTGGGTCCAACGATTGAACTAAATCGAGCACTGGTCTTTGGTGTAACGACCAAGGCCTCGACAGTTTGTGTTTTCCTGTGACATCTAAATAGAGGCATCAATCCATTGGCTGATCCATCCGCCCCCCCCCCCACACACACACACCTCCAACGACTCACAATTCCTTCATTTTCATGGAAAAAATTCAATTGAAAAACAATTCAATTCAATCCCCATTGGCTTATAAGTATCTTGCCGCCAGTCTGAATGAAAAATTCAGGACCCACGGGCAGAGCATTCCAAAGTCCAGATTAGGGGTACCAGTGACCCACAAATGGTTATGCACTTCAACAGTTGCTACCAAAACATCCTTGACCCACCCGTGCTATCACTCCCAACAAACAAGCAAATAAAAATAATGACAGCCACATGTTTTTTCCCTGTAGATCGACTGTCCGGCGTGTGATGTGAGCGAGCACAGCGGTCGGTTCCTGTGTAAACACTCCCAGCGCTGTATCGACCGGGTGTATGTGTGCGACGGTGAGGTGAACTGTGCCACCGATGACGTGGAAGATAACTCCGACGAACTTAACTGCAGTACGTATCTGTTCTCCTACCAAAAGCTAATACATCATGGAGACTGATCTTTTGTAGCATTTCACCTTGAACCAGCTCACTTTACACTTAATTGTTTACTGGAGCGGAGACGGAGCGGTTGTGTTAACATCCAACACTGCCACAATGATATAATATCTAATACCTACTAGGTATAATCTCTCCAAAAGTGCACAAAGGGATAATGAACTAGAAAGGAACACTTACATAAATAAATGATGTGTTAGGAAACAGACACCAAGATGGTAATTAGACAACATCAAACGTGACTAAAAATCCCGGAAAAATGGCTACCCCCTCCTATTATCGTTCATGAGTGACAGAGCCAAACGTAGAAAATGGATAAGAAATGTGAAAATGAAGGAAAATCACAGAA
>JBCAUI010506818.1:0-12862 GCA_038406195.1 Haplosyllis anthogorgicola | reverse complement strand
TTGGTTTGTTTATGTTTGGCCTGCCACTGATTGACACATTGCAATCAAGTTGACCAATGCCAACAAAAGGTAATTGTATTATGTTTGAAGTCTTACACCTCAACAATGAAGTGTGGCAGCATTTCAAGCAACTGTATTCATATGTGAACAAATCTGCCCATGTATTAATCAGCTCTACCCATGTGTGCAATGACAATGACATTTCATGTAAGACCAATCAAGAGGATTTAAAGTCTAACAACTCCCAAGAGCAACACCCCTTGCCATAAATTACCATCAAAAGTTTACTAATGGTGCTTGTCCCATTGGAAAATCATTTGTATTGTTGGTCCCCAAATGCATATGGGACTAATTATCATGGTTAAAAGTGACTAAACATGACTAGTTGCCAGACCTAAATTTGGTAGAATATTGGCTGGTCTCCAGACTAACCCGGTTTACTCTTATTTTTAACTAAGAAACCCCTTACTTAGGTAATTAGTAATTTGGGCCCCGGTATTGAATATGGCTGTATTTAAATCATAAATCTTAATTTTTTTTCTCTATTGATTTCTCGTACCAAGTAAAAATGTAGATCTATACCCATTTTGATACGAGTCTTTAAATAGATGTAACCCCTAGGAGAGAATGACACCTTCTGATTTCTCTTGAAGATTTTATCTTCCTGCAATCAGGTATCACAGTTGTACTGTGCAATGATGCATGCCGAAAATAACAGCAAAAGCATGAAGTCATGGATCAATGCTCTGACCTTACTAAAAGAATCAGTTTATGACCATGGCACATCATAACATTAGACAATAGGTAGTCAATCAATGCAACAATAAGGATCTAACTGTATTCATGTTGTGTACTCATAGACTGACTCTTTCAGTCAGGTCAAAGCACTGATCCATGAATTCATAGTTTTGGTGTTATTGTCTGCCTGCATTCATGCATTGCACAGCATAACAAATTAGCCTGACATCAGTTGGAAAATCTGTGAACTAATCACCTGTAGTCAAAATATTCTAATTAAAGGACGTATCCATATGGGTATGCGCACATTGCAACAAAATGTGGATCCTCAAGTCATGTTGCAAAAATGGCCATTACATCCAAGGTAGAATTTAGTTTGGTGTTAATTCAAAAAAGTGAATCTACATGCGACTGTCATGCATCTTTCACGTATCCGTGATGAGATCCAAATGGGAGCTAATTCCACGAGGACAGGTCCATTAACGCTTCAAATATTGATAGAAAAAATTTATTGTTTACCACGATAATAACACTTGTAAATGAACCTGTCTACTACGGTTCAATCCACAACACAAACATAAAAGGACTAATATAATTGATACGGGTTTATAACTTGTTTTCGAGGAAAACACTCCAGTCCACATCATCTGATTACCTATTGTCCATTGCATGTATACATTTATCGCTTTATTGCTGGGAATCAGTTTCATCAGTCAGCAGATCATGGTATTCTGTGGGATCATTAATATTGGAGTCGTCATTACGAACTAATGGTCAGAGAGCGAGTTTTGAGCTTACATTTGCTAAAATGGCCTTTAGCAAGAAAGTCGAAGAGTTTACGAAGGAGACAACATTTCATGGAGTGAAATACGTTTTTGATGGGCATACTAAAATCTTTAGAAGGTAAGTTATCTAAACTCATTTGATGGGCTGGCGTAAATACTTTCCAAGTAGCCTGCCTTTGCTTTCGTCCCTTATACATTTTCTTCCGCTGAGGAAAATGTCTGATTGACCTGGACGGATAACTATTTTGAGCACTGTGGCCTTTACGATGGAATATTTTAGTATCTGCATGCGTCTTGAATACATACACAAATATGCAAATGACCACACACTAACAACATCACTCTTGCATGATGAAAATTTTGTATGACAAATAGTGAATTGCTTGATCTTGACCAATAAAAACGGAAAAAGCGCATGTGCGATGAAAGCTAACAAAGGCTACACACTACATAAAAGTTTACTGATACTATTTATCAGTATAAAAATGTAACCTTGTTGATGACGCAGTCATGAAGTTGAATTCATGTAATGCATGATGAGTTCCTCTCAGCACAAAACTATACTGGATTTTGAAATCAATTTGCATGGTACTGACGATGTATGTTAAGAAGAATAGACGAACACCCTAGTATGAGAGAAACAGTACAGTTTTAAATGTCCCAACATGAAATTAATATCAGAAGCTGTTTCAGTGGTCCACCATCGTTTTGTGAACAATGTAAGTTCATGTTGTCTGAACAATTTACAGGCAGTGCGTAAATTGCCATTGTCATTGTAATATCTGTAAATTGTTTTTATATCGGTTTTCTCAAATGAACAGTGATGAAGAGACATCATTGCACACAATTCGTATCAATTGTAGGACATTTCAGGAAGCTCCCATATGGTTTCGTTACAAACTTCTGATACGATTTCTGTGTGCTGTTTGTCAGTAGGGTACAAAGAGTAAATGGTAAAGCATAGGAATATTCTGCACCTGACTGGCAATAAATACAAACAACACTTCGAACCCTACTGCCTCCTTGTTTCATACTAATTTTTGGTGATGATGCAAATGGCAATAGTTAATTCACTTGCTCTGATTTTAGGGTATCATGGTTTATATGCGTTGTTGTGGTAACGCTGTTGTTTATTGTACAAGTCCATGAGAGATGCCGAGTCTTTCTAAGTTACAAAACAACAATTTCAAACACTGTGTATTATACGAACAGTGTACCGTTTCCAGCTGTGACGATATGTAACACCAATACATTCAGGTATGTACATAGATGAATAAGTAATTGACTAAATATTTGCAAATGCAATGCTGTTACGCAAATCTGGCTTGATCATAAAATAACACAATTTTAATAACTTTAAGTAGGTTTACCAGCAGTATCATTTCAAAATATTGCAAAATTGCCTTGTAGAGTATCTATTGTGGGAACAGAAAACTGGTATAATTGCATCGATGACATCTTCTCGTCAAGTGGTGAGTTTTACCGATAGAGAAGATCCAATGTATTTGTTTTTGAAGGAGCGCGGTCCAAATAGCTGTCGCAATATCGAGAATCCCCATTGATGGCCTATGGAGCATGTATAACGCAGTAACATGAGAATCGCAGGACACTAATATTTCATGCTGTGCTGTCATGTGCAGTATAGTACAGCATAAAATTCTTCCGTTTTTCAGCGTTTGCAAATAGATAGAAGTTTTAGAGCTATTCTATTCTGAGGAACAAACTGCTTCAGCTGGCTAAATGGTCTTCATTTTATCTCTATGTTAAAAGCCGTGGGCATAGGATGCATCAGTGCCATCTGTGATTAAAGTTATTAAAGGTCAATTCCATTAGACATTGTCTCCATCTGCATTATACCCTTACACATGTACATGCTGTGTATGGAGACCCTTAAAGAACACACTGTGCTTTTCATGTAAACATAAGATGATCATAATTTAGCCAGCTGATGATTTATGCTTTTATTTCCGTGTTTCGTTTTGGTCAAAATAGAAAAGCAAAACCACTTGAGTGACGTCATGTACTATTATATATTACTCTCATGTATTATTTGCACGCTTTTAATAACAGACTGGGATGCAAGCAATGCCAACAGGTGTCCATTGAAGAACACCAACAGAACTTACACCACTGATTTCTTACTGCGAAGTGGACATCAACTTGAAGACTTTATCTTTGCGTGAGTCTTTTGAAATCAACATACATTACACAAAAATCGTATCAATTGTGTACATTAGGATATTTGAGACAGCTCCCACAACGTAACGTGTTAAAGTTCTGAAATGATTTTTGTGTACTGAAAAAGATTGCCCCGCTTAATTGCAATCAATTTAGTACGTAAAACATCATCATTAATTGATCCGTAGGTCAATTTGCGTCCGTCCCACTGTACCTGGATGATAAATGACCTGTATCATTAGCATCATATTTAGGGCTCGTATTGTGTGACTCATTAACAATTGGGAGGAAATATCCATTCATTCAAATGAACCCGGATTTCATTGTCAAATAACCCATGAAGAATGTTTATGTGATCATGATGATACAGCAATGAAAATTTATATATGATATAAATGAGATGTTAAAATAAAGAATCTACAATTAATTATTTTACATTTGTGAGACGTATCATAAATTCAAATACATAAAATAATTGTTTGAAGTTAAAATGGCCTGAAATAATATTTACTGACCATCAGGGGAATGAAAGACCCCCGGTGCTTGCAGTTAACCCAATTGAGGTGCAGCTCCTGAAATTCCTATCAATTTACGTATAGAACAAAAGAGAGAACATAATAAATTCACGCTGTGCTTTTGACATACTATTATTCCAAAACTGAGAGGAATTTTATCCTATGAAAAAGAATTTGAAAGAATTTTGGCGTAAATAATCACTTTTATACCGCTGTTCAAAACCAAAAAAATGTTCTCAGGTGTAAATGGAACGGAAAACCTTGTAACATCAGTGAGATGTTCACACCAGTCTGGACGGACGTCGGACAATGTTTTGTGTTCAACAGCGAAAACCCAGTACGAAGCGCTAGTGACACTGGTAAGCGTAGAAGAAACTAACATTTCACAGGACATTTTCACATATGACTCTATCATTTGGAAAAATACAAATATGTGTATCCATTTGGGGTACAAATCATAGGCTTAAATGGCCTTCGGCTATTGGTGTACGTCTATGCCATCTATTAATTGTTTCAGCATAATCAATTCAATTAGACTTTGTCTCCATCTGCCTTAAATATCCTTATACATGTACATGTTTTATATGGAGACACTTAAGAGCACACTGAGCTTTTCTTGTAAACAGAAAATGGTCATAATTTCAGGAGATGAGTATTTGCCAAAATAACCAAAGACAAAATACTGATAAAACGTTCCTGACAGACATGCTTGTTTATTTTACGACAAAAATTCCCAAGCTAGAAAAACGTTCAACGTCCAAAATTAGAAGTCCTGTTGAACTGGGCTATCTTGGTCTGACCTAGTCTCCCAATGAACCTCAGATGATTTTTATCATTCAAATATTCTTTACTTTAGGAACTGGTCAGGGACTACGATTAACGCTAAACATAGAGGCGGATGAATACATGGCTGGACCTTTGAGTGGATCCGGTGCTATGGTTCTCTTACATGATCCGGAAGAAGTTGCGCGGATGAGAGATTTGGCTTATGCTGTTTCACCAGGAAGTCACACCCTGCTGGCGGTGAAATACAGAGCGGAAAGTTGCTTATTTTCGCATAACATTCGAGGTTTTTCGAATTAATTTGTGTTTAAGTTAAAACGATCATTTAGTTGTTTATTTTATTTTATATTTGTTTTTCTGTAATTAATTTCAAATTCCAATGTTTTTCATTGACGAAATTGTTATTTGAGTTACTTTGGTGAACAAAACGAGCAGAAAGATCTCAATTACTTTTTACCCATTTTCTTTCTTTTCTCTTTCTGTTATTGCCATGGTTGTAGCTTATTGTCAATATCTAATTTGCTTTTCAATGTTTAGATCACTGATATGAAAGACCCATGGGGAACCTGTGTGCCTGGATCTGTTCCATTAACAAACTGTGTCCAAAAGTGTAACAGAAGAGAAGCAGAACTGAAGTGTGGCTGTAGGCATGCTCTTGATGAACACACTCCGCTACAATACCAAAGAGCAAAAGATTTTGATAATTCCAGTAAATTATACGGTATATACCATTTTTAGTTTTCGCATGCACATTAACCCAATTGAATGTATTCGCAAAAGGCATGGAAACCTGACCATAAATGTCTGTCCGACAATTCGCAATGAAGCTGATTGTTTTAATGTCATTACCTTGTATTAGCCCAGCTGTGTTTCATAGATCACATGAATCCATTAGTAAATGAGCCCCTACCTAATTGTTTATCCTGATGGTAAATATATATCACTAATGGTATGGCAGGCCACATTTATTACAAATGTGTTTGTAGCAAGTTTCATGAAATCAGATTTAATCGAAAATTCCTCATTTTGAAGCCAGCATTGATTACCTATCCTTATTGCAGATTTTTTGCCACCATGTGATGTGATTGGTTCACTGTGTCTGCTGAAATTGAGCGGTAAGATTGTGTTGTAAACTTTATTTTGGTTATAAAAGAAATGTTTAAACCGTCTTACAATCTAAGGTAGAAATTTGAGAAAATTAAGTTTTGGAACAAAATAAATCTACATAAATTCATTTCCATTTCCAGAACAAAGAAATTTACGGAACAAAAAGAACAGTTTGAAATTCCAAACATTCTAGTAAATCTAATTGTTTTAATCGAAACAGTCAAATGTAGGTGAAATCAGTTCAAAATCAATTGTTTCATTGCAAAAATTCCCCTTACATCCTTCTTTTGTTGGACCAGGGGTCATTTGTTGGATCACTAATTATGAGCTTTCTCATGTGTTTTTAAGCCAGGGTGGATCTCTCGCCTGCACTCTTTCTCGCATTATTATATAACTTAGAACCACAGGATTACTAAAGGGGGAGATTTAACTTTATAATCGAAAGATTAGATTTATCCATCGCAGGTGACTTTGCCATCACACTTTTCCCGGGGCCTGAAAATTCGCGATGTTTGTTTTTTCTCGTCTTTGTTTCAAGAGGAAAACACGCTGAGTTCTCTCGCGTGTAACTGCAGCACTCCGTGTGAAAGACGAGATTACGCAGCGACATTCTCCAACTCTATGCTGGACAAGAACAAAATCAAAAGTGAGATTGAAAAACAAAATAGAACGGACAGAGTCCTGATGAATGAGCGAGTGGCACTGGATGTTTCAGCCAAGGTAGCTCGTTTTATTTATATGTATTGAAACATTTGACATCATGTTAGAAATGTATTGTTTCATAACACACATGTGTTCTCTGTTATTGTTTCATAACACATAGGGTGTTCCCTGCTGAGATACTTCACCAGCTCCTGAAATTCTTACAAATTTTGAAACGTACAGAATAAAAAAGCGAACCTAAAGAATCCCATGATGTGTTTTTGAAATTCTATTGTTCCGAACCTGATAGGAATTTCATCCTCGGATATGATTTACCTTCTTATTACTCCCAAAAATTCAAGTTATTGAGTATTATAAAAAAGAAATCCGCATTTGAAAAATGGAAACAAACCATCAGGATTCTTAACATAACAACAACATGGACATTTCAAGTGTAATCTTCCTCAAGACTCTGCCAGTACACGGAAATAGTCCGGAAGTTTAACATGGCACCTTATGGAAGCTCCCTTAAAACCCTTATTTACACAATTGATACGAATTTTCTGTAATGTTTTATTAGGTTGAGGAAAAAATATCAACTGAAGATAACGAGTTATTGGGAAATGTGATTAACACAACCAACAAACTAGAAGAAGTTATTATAGATGCGTTAGGTAAAGTAAACCCTGAAAGCAGTGATGATATCAAAGACAGAGTGTTCAGTGACGTGTGTGGAGTTTACAGTGAAGCTTTGAATCAGACATTGAAAATTGCAGAGGAAAAGATTTGCAGGTATAAAAATACATTCATGAGTTCAAATCAGGAAACTTTTCTATATGGTTCCTATGTATATATAGCTGTTGAATAAAGAATTTCCTCCTTTCAAGTACACATAACTTGCATCAGGTACCTTAGTGGGGCTCTCTTAATTACTGATGTACACAATTGATACGATTTTTTTGTAATGTTTTTCATAAGGAAAGTTGAGCCAGAAAAATGTTTATACGTTTCAAAGTAATCAATAGGGTCGCATTTTACACAATTGTTTTCAGTTACAATGAATGTCACATTCTAACACTATAAAACCTCGAAAAGAACTTAATTTCCTCATTTGATAACAGAATTGAAGAGAGGGTCAAAAACATGACGTCTTTGTTGCCGTTTGGACGACTGAAGGCCAATATTTGCGGAGGTTACTGTGACCACGAATGCTGGAAGGGATTTCCGTCCTACGTGCTGTCCACTCTACAACGTTGTGTCCAGGAGTTCAACTTTACTAATCCTGATTACCAAGTTTGGGCGGACGAATGGCTACAGGTACGTTACTACGCTTGGCCACCTGGCAAATCCCTGCAGGAATTGTGCCAAATGAGAATGCCTTTAAAGGACACAAGGCATATCATGCTTCTTTTGTCAACAAAATATCGCCTCCAATAGTTTATATGTGTGTTTTGAAAGCAAACATTTGACAGTAAATTTCTCGGTTTCTTGAAGTATCAAATTTTAAGTTAACTCTGTCATCAAAATTATGTAGAAACGTTTATTGGTGAATGCATACTGGATAATGCTAATTTTATAAATTTGTAAATTTGCAAGTTTGACTACTTACAGGATATGCTTCATGGTAATGATTTTGTCAACTTTATGTAAATATACTTAGTCTGGTTGGTTTGTTTTAAACAAATTCGAGTTATTCTATTTTAGGAATGATAGGATAAAATATGCCCTTATTTGGTATTATTTACACCACATCATTAAATAATAGAGATACTTATGTCCACATTGTCATATGATCATTGTCATATGATCAAAATTGTTATGGTTCTTTTTGTTATTATTCTTGTTATTGGGCAGACAAAATATCTTATAAAATGAAAAGTACATTTTCAATAGACATTGTATAATACATTGAAACTTACCATCGGCGAACCTTCGTTTGAGCCAAATTCACTTTTTGTACTAAGACACTGCCATCAGTGAGTAGTGCGCCCAAAACAAGATTTCCTGTAGTCTTCCTACCAATACAAATAAGTATCTTCAGTTTTAGACACCTAAAAGTATTGTTTGTACTATACTAACGGTACTATTACAAGATAAACCCAATTATTGGTAAAGTCCATTTACTTACACAAACAAGCAAAACGACAAAAAGGAAATGAAAAACGTGACAAAACTATTGAGACGATTGTGAGAGGTAAGCTTACTGTAAAAGAAATCAATGCAAAATTATCTGGCAAGCTTGTCTGATTGAGCAGGAAAACTAAGTCACATACGCAAATCCCACCATTTTATGTTAAGAGATGATGCGTCTTTTATCCAGTGACTGGCAACTTCTTAATATAATGAAGTAGATAAAAAGCATTTTATTATATTATTGTATTTTTTATCATTTTAGGAAGCATGTTTTGGCCCACCACCACCATGGGGTTTTGTCGACGGGCATGCAAATGCTCCTAGAATTTTCATGTCCAGTTGTGAAACTTTACTGCAATGTGCTCAGCATATTTTTACTGACGAATTTGTGGATTTTCAACAAGACGCTTCGGACAACCTATTGGTTGTGGTGAACAACTTTGAAAGAGATTTTTTGGATATACAACGGGAATTTATGTCGACATCACCGATGATGGATACAGAAGAAAATCGGTACCATTTTGTCGACTGCCAAATAAGCCTGGATTCATACGCCGATTTTGCCCAGTCATTTTATGACCTTGTGGACTACTTTGATCATAGTACAGTGACTAATGCTACACACATTGACAATGTTATCACTCCAGTTTTGGACACTATGAAATATGACCGCCTTGAATATATCACTGAGGATATCCTTAAAAACTGCTTTTGGTTTGAGAAGTATTTTTGGTGGAGATACACTAAAGTGTCAAGTTGTTACGATCCAATATTTCACAAGGGAGTTTACCTTCTTTATGATGAAATTATGCACATGAGTTTATTGGACAAGAACCTTAGATCTGGCTTTTGTAGTTTGAATGAGTGGGCAGATCTTGTGTTAGATCCATGGAGTGTTGAGTTTGTTGACCCGTATATGGGACAACGAGCGTTATGTGGTGTAATGGGACCGCAACCACCAACAACTCCAGACCCCTCTACCGGAGAGTCCACTGACGATCTTAGAAATTTCACTGTGGATCCCGAAAGTCCATTGTTTAAGGCAATCAGTGAAGTATCCTGTTACTTCTATCCGATTACTAATCCGGAAATTCCGGATTTGCAAAACATGGAAGAGACATATAGCCAGTATATCAAGCCTCTCAGGAGCACTGCAGAATACATACGTGAAAATGCTGCAAACCATTGGTAACACATTAAGAGTGTATAAAATGAAGCTACATGGCCTGAAGAAGTCAGACGTTGCTAAATTCACTACGCATCCGAAAGTAAATGAGGACAGGGTTGAAAAGGACTTGAAATACTTCCAGGATCTCATAACAAAGCACTCAGAAATAACAGAAAAAGTATTTAGCAAGCTTAAACTTTATGATGAAATATTTCGCATCCTTAATCTTTTCTCAAACTTCACTCTGGCGGCATTTACTATTGATGATATAAACAAAGTGGACTTGTTCCAACTTGGAACAGAACTTGAAGAGGAATCAATGGGTGTTGAAAGATGTAGTGAAGGTATGTCTGTTAGGTGTAGCTATATTTCAATCCAGGTGTACAGCTTTAAGGTTGTTTACAGCTTGATACCATGTTTCTCTTCAAATAGTATAGTTTCATGCAAGATATCACAACAAAAGTGAACAGTACAAAGAAATCGTATCATTTTGGAAACGAAGAGAACAAAGGAGAGAACGAAAGAATTTCACCCTGAGACATTTCTGTTGTCACTAATTCAGATCGTGAAAGTACTATCCCAAGTTTAGCTCTCTGCAATAATTGAATTGAATAAGCTCAACATGAAAAACAATTTTAGCGGGGTTCTAAACTTTTAATAGTAATTTCATGATCTGTTTCATAGATGACAAGAAGAGTCATATGTTACAATTTAATATTTTTATTTAATAGATGAATTCATGTGTGACATAGGGGAAGACAGCATTCTGCACTTATCTTTCAAGAATCTGTGTTACCACACGGGAAAGACGATTTACGACATCAGGACGAACTTCAATGAAGCAGTTGAGGATCATATTAAAGCGTACACAAAGCTGAACGAAAACATGAGGAGATACATGAACCTGTGGGAGAGTCTGGGAGACGATTTCTATCAGTATGCAGCTCCCCATGACTACTGTGACTATTGCAACTACTGACTACTCTCTCTCTCTCTCTGTTAACCACTCTCTCTTCCATTTTCCTTTCAATGGTTGTTAGATTTTATATTGTGGTTATATTTATTCACTCTAACACTATGATATACTGCTTGAGATGATTTTATATTTCACACTTTTGTAGAAAGAACTTCTTGAATCTGGACATTTACTACAACCAGCTGAGTATAGAAGAAGTTGTGCAACAACCGGCTTTCGAGTTCCTCAGTTTACTGGGAGAGATCGGAGGATTTCTCGGACTGTTGTTGGGAGCTTCAGTTCTTACTGTCTGCGAAATATTCGACTTTATAATTGTCAATTCTGTTGCCGCCTGTAAGCGCAGGAAAGAGAAGGACCAAATGAATGATGCTGACGAAATAACATCTGTTCACTCCATAAAGTAACAATCCTATGTTGAAGAATTCTAAATTTGCGAATTTCAATCCAAGGGAATGTTTAGTTGGCATTAAAATTCAAAATGGAGGTGCCAGTTGAACCATATTTCAAAGACTCAATTCTTATGCGATGTTAATAGAGAAAGAAGCTGTGATGGGTGGTTGCGAGCAATAAAAAAAAGAAATTAAATAGACAGGTTATGTTGTGGAATTTAGCTAACTATATGAACTTTCTTGAAAACGTTTTTTTGTGTTTATGTGATTGATTCGAACAAATTATATTCAAAAAGAAAACCGTAGGACAGACAATTTTAATTTCAAAACATTTTCGAAATATTTTTGTAAAACTTATATTTTCAATTGAAAAGAATTGCTTGTAAACTCTCAATTGAACATTTGCCGGTTGTTGAACTTGTTGTTTGTTTACCTCATGTTCGTGTATGTTCAGCTTGTTTTGCTACCAGCACAATATCAATCACTATCCCAAATTGTCATGTAACTTTTTATCTCATTTAACTAATTCGTTTTACAAAAAGACCAATATCACGTGTTTTGATGCATCATTGACAAAATAAAAAGCTGCAGTGATTCCTTTTATCCTTCACTCCATCAAACGGTTTCATATTTGTTATCAAGCTTGTTGGTCCAAACAAATGACACATTACCAGTTTCGTACGGTATATGGCTAAATTGTGTGATGACGTGCTGGACTGTAATAATAAAGCCCAGAAATTTATCGCCTTTTGACAATTGTGACAGTACCTGACGGGAAAATGTTTCTCTGTGTATTTCATTCCCTACTGACAGCTACAGGAAAGAAAATAAGTTGTAGCCCAGATTGAGGAATAGTCCACTTATCTACTATGTGATTCGGTGTCCCATTTACTCGGGCTAGATTTGATGCGAATTTCTTGCAATGGCATGAACAAAGGTATTTGTGATTGTTTACTCAATTAAATACCACGATGTATAATGTATTGTTTAATCTGGCGAACAACAGCTCCTGAAATTCCTATCATTTTGAAAACTTTCAGAACAAAAGAAGATGCCTTTGATAAATTATTGTATCAAAATTGTTAGAAATTTCAAGAGCTGATTTTAGACAATCAAACTTACTTACACACACAGAGTCTTACTCACCTAACTCCAAGAGGAGCAAGGGTACATATTAGGCCTGGAGCACATTGTTTGTTTTGCTGCAGATCGGATGAGCCGCTTAATGTTGATTAGGCTGAAGCCACTAAGCCATTATTACATAAAGCACTCACTATCACGTCCCGTCCTGATGATTGCGCATGTGATAAACATCACTCACTAAAGTGGTCTTCAAAAAGAAAGTGGAAGAATTTACAAAGGAGACAACATTTCATGGAGTAAAATATGTTTTTGATGGTCACGTTAAAATTATTAGAAGGTCAACTTTTCTCATTTATGAAACACAT